>MU740776.1:7370-18350 GCA_026770625.1 Nicotiana glauca | reverse complement strand
TTATTAACAAGATGATCTCGAGTCAGAGTGAGGCATGTAACGACTTAAATAAGTCCAGGCAGCAATACAAGCATGCGCAAATCATACCGAGTCGACGACCCGATCCAACAGGAATAAATGTGCACTTGCCGAGGGTCGACGGCGCACCTATAGATGCATCTATTAATCTTCCAAGGCATTCGTCCTGGTCCAAAATAAACACACAGAGACAGACAATCAGTCAAGAATTCAACGTGGAGCAATTATCCAAGAAAGGCTAATTCTCTTTAATAATTTGAGAAAATGAAGCTTAATTCTATTTAGAAATCCATTTATTAACTCAATGTGATTTATTATCCCACTCGCGAATCATCCATGCAACGCGGGTACACGTAAGATACATGTTCAGATAGCCAATTAGAATTTTATCGAGGAGTAATTATCCAAATAAGCAAATTCTTAGTTTAACAATTCAGGAAATGATGTTTAATCTCTTTTTAAATTCGTTTACTAATCAAAGGTGATTTAAACAATCCAATTCATCAATGAGTTCATAATTTACTCAAGTATAACATGCTTTTGGGTCCTAGACTACCCGGACAATAACATAATAGTAGCTACACACGTACTCTCGTCACCTCGTGCGTACGTAGCACCCACAAATACGAGTACATAATCAATTCAACTCACCTATGGGGTAAATTCCCCCTCATAAGATTAGAACGGAGACTCACCTCGCTCCGAGGATCCACAACCGGCATTCTATATTCTTCCAAAGACTCCAATTGATGCACCACGCTCCAAGACTAGCCAATGGTTACGCAAATCCATTAATATATGCTCAAATATTCATCACAAACTAATTTATAGCAATTCCTAACCCCGATTGGAAAGTTGACCAAAACGCCCTCGGGCCCACATGCCCGGAATCCAAAACTTTCGAAGATAAAGTTTACCCATAACCTTAGGTACTCAAATATATTATTTTCTCTTAATTCCATACTCAAATCGCGGCGAAAATCCAAGATTATAATTTTCTAGGTTTTCAACCAAAACCCCAATATTTACTCTAATTTCCATGCTTAAAGCCATATATAATTGATATATTCAACTCAAGAGTGGTGGGGATAACTTACCTTAACATAGATGACGAAATCCCTCTTTGAATCTCTCCAAAAATCGCCCCCAAGCCATGAAAAATGAAGAAGAAATTACCAAAATCCGACTTAAAACAACCCCTCTGCCTCCAGACATTTCCGCTTATGCTGAAATATTACCGCTTATGCAGTTTCGCTTAAGCGGAAAAACCAGCCGCTTCTGCGGCTTCCACTGGGCCTCTCATTTCGCTTCTGTGATCTTCCCTCTACAGATGCGGTCCCGCTTTTGCGGATCCTTGATCGCATCTGCGGTCTCCAAGCCTCGACCATAAACCGCTCCTGCGGCTCCCATTCCACTTCTGCGGGGCCGCTTCTGCGGTCCCTTTTCCGCATAAGCGGAAATACCAGCAACCAGCAAACCTCAGCTTTTCTCAAATCCATTTTTTGATCCGTTAACCACCCGGAATCCACCCGAGGCCCCCGGGACCCCAACCAATCATACCAATCATTCCCAAAACATATTACGGACTTGCTCGTGGCCTCAAATCATAACAAACAATGCTAAAACCATGAATTACATCCCAATTCAAGCATTATGAACTTTGAACTTTCCAACTTCTATTTCCGATGCTTAAACCTTCCTATCAAATCACGTCCGATTGACCTCAAATTTTGCACAAAAGTCATATTTGACATTACGGACCTACTCCAACTTTCGGAATTGGATTCTAACTCAGATATTAAAAAGTCAACCTCCGGTCAAACTTCCCAAAATCTTCAAATTTCTATCTTTAGCCAAATGGCTTAAAAATTACCTACAAACCTCCGAATTCACTTCAGATCACGCCCCCAAATCCAGAATCACCATACGGAGCTATTCACAGTCTCGGGATCCCAAACAAACATCGATAACACTGAAATGCTCTTCAAGCCAAACTTATAAAATTTCTTCTAAAATGCTAACTTCCTCAATAGGCGCCAAAACGCTCCCAGGTTATCCAAAACCCGAACCGGGCATACGCCCAAGTCCAAAATCATCATACGAACCTGCTGGAGCCTTCAGATCCTGATTCCAGGGTCGTTTATTCAAAAATCCAATCCTAGTTCATTCTTTCAACTTTAAGCTTCTCAAATGAGAATTTTCATTTAATTTTAACTCCGATCTTCCTGACTTTAAATTTCGACCATGCGAACAAGTCAATATACCTGAACTGAAGCTGCTCATGGCCTTAGACTGCTAAACGACGCGCTAGGGCTCAAAATGACTGGTCGGGTCGTTACATTCTCTCCCACTTAAACATACGTTCGTCCTCGAACGTGCTAAGAACTGCACTGGAGTAGTCTGAAATCACTGTTTAGCACATCTTGCACCTTCCCGTGCTACCACAACTTAGCTGAGCACATTAGCTCGATAAATTCTGAAGATATTCCCTTTTTATTCGAGAAAATAGGCCTTAGAGCCCAATTCCAACATCCGGAATTCTATACCAGGACTGTTTCCAACATCCGATCACTGTATAATCGCTATACGCTGTACTCAAACATGACTGCATAACTCTGCTGAATTCACACTTTACGTCCCTTTACTCATAGGACCACAATAACATTTCTGTTTGAATTAATCAAAATTCCACGAATCCGATGCTCCCATTACACCTCATGACCTACATAGGTCTTACTCTAACTATTACAATACCACCACGACGGATGGGATGCCGAAATTCATAATCAACTACCGAGTCAACCAATCATCGAGTCTATACTTCTGACAAGAAACATTACTACATTCTGAACCAAATAATGATCTTCGCTCCTTAATATACTCCATATAATCAGATTGCACTGATTCGAAATCCCACAATCTCATCTTATCCAGTACGAGCTGCTTAGGAATTAAGCCACTCCGAATGCGATCACAAGTCTCATATGATGCCACAATGTGCCAATAGGCACCAATCCGAACACAACACAAACGGAAATCGAACTCTGGAAGGAATTACCTAACCCTCGCACTAATATGGACTTTCTTTAAAAGATAGGAAGCGAAACACACAAAGAAATAGCATATAGAAAAACCAGACTCGACATCACACTATTGTGGCGCGCAACCCGATCCACACATAGATCTCACATAAGGAGATTGCACTTTGAGCTAAACCTGCTCATTACAATAAAATATCGAATTTCGATCGCAAGCACACTAAGTGCATAATACCATCCCTGAGAAAACACATAGCGCTATAGGCTACAAAACTCAAGCACAACTGAGGTGCGATATAAAATCTAAATCTCAAGAGCCATTCTGCTCACATAACATCATCGCCACGCGGAGCCTTAACACATAAGAATTCTACTAAGCCGTCTCACAACTCATACGGCGCAATACATCATTGCCTGAAATAGCTGATGAAAAAATAACACCCCGACTATTCCTCCATAGGGAACGCTCGCTGAAATGAACACAACTGGCCTGATATAAAGCCGTGTTCGCAAATAAATCAATCCACCAATCTTAAGCCAATTTCTGATTGCACCAACTTGGCCAATGACCTTTCAAAGGTCCGTAGTAACTTCCTTTTGCCTCATAGCATGTAAGAATAACCATCATAACCGGAGCAACCTCCTCAGTTCATAACCTAATATACAAAATGCCCTCCATGCATAAATTCTCAAATTAATGATGTTACCTCAATCCTCATACTTGGTTTAAACCTTTTGGCAAATCAGGTGACTACATGTCACATTTATACAATCTTCCCGTAGAACACGTTCCCACAATCTTCTGAAATAAATAACGGGTCCGTACATCTAAATCACCAGACGCACTAACGTTGAAAAACGATCAAGAATCCTTAACCAGGATGCAAAGCCTCTTCACAACACATCGCTCCCAGGGGACGCTGAATACACTACCAACTTACTTTAATCATTCAACCCTTTCCTTGCTCATCCGAGCCCATGACATCCTTGTCAACACCAAACCGCAACCTTGATCCTCACTTCGCTTCTCTGTGCTACTCACTGCACCCAACGTGCCAACATACGATAGAACACGATTTTTCATGATAACTCCAAAATCATTATCATTTTAACAATTCATCATAAACGAATTTTTCACTTAAATCACTTCAGAAGATTCATAGAAACACACATGTAGTTTCTCATAACCGTAGAATATGCAAATCTACAAGTAGTGATCCAAGCCACCATAGTCCTTCCGAAATCCGCTTCCACTTAACTAGCCATAACAGAAGAATGCCCCTAATAATCATCAATCACGGCGGCCGATAGACCTCACACGTACCGCCACAGATCATACACATGACTTGATCACGCAGACCAAACTGATCACTGGCCCCAACATGCCAATTCAACTATGGCTAATCAATTTACCTTCTTCCAATTCATCCTTGCTTGCCTTAGAAATAAGACTAACTCCATTCAACACATAACATATTCCATATGCACTCGCTCCGAGTGACCTTGAATCACGAGACCAGGCTGTCTCAATTCCCACAAACTATTTCATATCACCCAAATGCTACACCACAAGTCAAAAAATCATAGAACATTCTGGGCACCTTCTCATAAGTTGTTACAAAGCTTGATTCTTAATTGTACTCATAGGCTCAAAATCATTGAGCACCACAACTACCTTCTGAATCCACTAGGACCATTATTGAGAGCCACCCACTCTGACTTGGTCTCGAATATAATTCACTCTATAAACCTTATAACACACGAATACTCTCTCGGCAAAGCACCCGGTGAAATCACTCTTTCTGAAACCTGTATCTATACCAGGCATAAGTCTTGAACCTTTTTCCAAGTCCGAACATGAGCCAATAAGGCCAACCATCGCATGCCTCCAACAATTCATTCGCTTAAATTACCACTTATGGTCTTTTCCCTTAGCTGAAATAACCCATCGATATGCAGATAAACAGAGGCCTCGCAAGCAATTAACCATGCAACCCAATCTTAGGCGGTAGGACTCTCCCACGTAGCTTGAAGCCATTATTACACAACTCTGGAACTCACCAGAATCCTTTATCTCTTGTTGACATAACCTTATCAAATCATCCGCCGTAATTTCTTGGAATCTTCCTCTAAATCCCCATCTTTCATGTTCTGAATCATCATCCACACTCGCACGACCGACCTCATTGTTGGACAACCAATATAATTCCTTGCAGAAAGCTTCGCCAACCACGCGACCGCTAATTTGCTCAAGGGAGATAACCCGCTTGAGGAAACCACTTCCCGACACCTTCCAAATACTGCTGCATGGGATACAGTCACTATGATATCAACAACCAAATCCTGAGTCCAAGCTCACTCTCTAGCTGCACCAGTTCGTTCACTCCTCGTAGACATCAATTAAATGTGTGGCAACACCTTCCCAAATTCGGAGTTGTGCTTCACCCTCCTCCATTTCCAGCAGCTCCTTTCCGCCATATCAACCTTCTATCGCATAATAGCCCATACTTCAAGTCATACCCACAAACATCAATCACCAATCATTAAAATCCCCAATTCGATCCAAACTCTCCTTAAGGCGCGTAGTCATCCTACTACCAAGCTCATATGCAACTCTCGCCACTCTCCCACTTTGGCGGAACTCATCTCCTTAATCGGTCACTCGACCTTGCTTCTCATGCTTGGCCTTCTAGAAATTTTAAATACCGCCTGGCACTTTCCACATGTCCTTCCTCATACTTTACTGCTCAATTGTCGCCTTAAATAAAATCTATCTTCGTGGCACTTGAATCCACCATTGCTTAACTTTAAACCTTTCCAAAGGTCATCTTTATCAAGCCGTCAACATTAGAAATTCTTATTAGATCTTAAACCACCGTATCATGCGATATCTGATAGTTGTATCTTCAATACTATTTCACAATGTCCTGCCCCAAGGCGAATTGTAACAGATCATAACACTGAAAAGCTTAAAGCATTTAATAAGGATAACAGGACCCCCACACAGAGGAGAACTCCACCATGCTTGCGATTACCACATTTCATTACTTACACCAGTCCCTATCTGACCATCCTCAGTTCGATTGACTTTTCCCTGCCGAGAACAAAATACAGAATACCTTGATTACACATGGAGTAAACCTCCCTCCAATTTATTCACTGCCCTGACACGTGGGCAACACCCTACCATTACAACAACACTGCGGAATAATCACTTATAAGCATCATGGCAACCTGTGCCTAGCCTCAAGGCTCTTAGGAGTTCTGTTGCAGAGCTGAAACATTAGAATATCCTTCCAACGTGCGACTATAGCAGTCCAATCAACTATACCGGGAAAATCATCCCGCACCATTTGTAGTGCCATTACAATCCTTCAATTTTCAATTTATAACAAGTGCTCACATCGCGTAAGATTGAGTGAGAAGGAATCAAAGGCAT
Source organism: Nicotiana glauca (assembly GCA_026770625.1). Taxonomy (NCBI): domain Eukaryota; kingdom Viridiplantae; phylum Streptophyta; class Magnoliopsida; order Solanales; family Solanaceae; genus Nicotiana; species Nicotiana glauca. The sequence continues at coordinate 11,855 of MU740776.1, read as the reverse complement.
ACGCCTCAAAGGAATCGAATCGCACGATAAGGAAATCAAGAAGGGAGGTATTCCTAACAGTCCTGCAGCCTCCCGAGGATAAGTCCAGATGTCTCCGTACCGATCCGCAAGACTCTACTAGACTTGCTCATGACTCATGAGGCCGACGGGAACCTAGTGCCCTGATACTATGTTGTCACGACCCAAAATCCACTAAGGGTCATGGTGGCGCCGAACACCTCTGTCAGGCCAACCAACTAACTTATCAATTAATTCCTCTTTTAATACTTTTGAAAATCTAAGGTTTTTCCTTCCATTTTTATAAATAAAAGTCCACTACTAGAATTCAAATTTAAATAATAACAATTAGTACAAATCCGTTGTAAACCAACCCAGAAACTCGGTGTCATAAGTATATGAGCGACTACTGATAGGGAAAATAAAATACAACATCCGCCCGGAATACAGTGGACGGAAAGTAAATACAGTACATTGGAAGGAACTACTCTAGTTGCGGTCGCCTCAATGATGCAGCTCACCTAGTCCCAGTGTCATCCATGCTGCTACGCCCAATAGGCTGCTAGAGGTATATATACCTGTGCAACAAAAATGCACAGAAGTGTAGTATGAGTACGTAATCAACGTGTACTCAGTGAGTGTCCCGCCTAATCCCGAAGGGATAGAGACGAGATGGTCAACTTTGACACACTCTAATGGTCCAATGGTTATTTATTCTCGATATACATATCATACAGTGGATTTATTTTCTAACATGATTTTTATCCAGATAGATGAAACAAGTAAACATGTAATTCTTTCATAGAAAATTTTCCAAGATTTATTTTCATTATTAACAAGATGATCTCGAGCTAGAGTGAGGCATGTAACGACTTAAATAAGTCCAGGCAGTAATACAAGCATGCGCAAATCATATCGAGGCGACGTCCCGATCCAACAGGAATAAATGTGCACTTGCCGAGGGTCGATGGCGCGCCTATAGATGCATCTATTAATCTGCCGAGGCATTCGGCCTGATCCAAAATAAACACACACAGACAGACAATCAGTCAAGAATTCAACGTGGAGCAATTATCCAAGAAAGGCCAATTCTGTTTAATAATTTAACAAAACGAAGTTTAAGTCTCTTTAGAAATCCATTTATTAACTCAATGTGATTTATTACCCCGCTGACGAATCATCCATGCAACGCGGGTACACGTAAGATACATGTTCACATAGCCAATTAGAATTTTATCGAGGAGTAATTGTCCAAATAAGCAAATTCTCAGTTTAACAATTCAGGAAATGATGATTAATCTCTTTTTAAATTCGTTTACTACTCAAAGGTGATTTAAACAATCCAATTCATCAATGAGTTCATAATTTACTCAAGTATAACATGCTTTTGGGTCCTAGACTACCCGTACAATAACATAATAGTAGCTACGCACGGAGTCTCGTCACCTCGTGCGTACGTAGCCCCCATAAATAGGAGCACAACACCAATTCAACTCACCTATGGGGTAAATTCCCCTCACAAGTTTAGAAAGGAGACTCACCTCGCTCCGAGGATCCACAACCGGCATTCTACATTCTTCCGAAGACTCCAATTGATGCAGCACGCTCTAAGACTAGCCAATGGTTACGCAAATCCATTAATATATGCTCAAATATTCATTACAAACTAATTTATAGCAATTACTAACCCCGATTGGAAAGTTGACCAAAACGCCCTCGGGCCCACATGCCCGGAATCCAAAACTTTTCAAAGGTAAAGTTTACCTATAACCTTAGGAACTCAAATATATTATTTTCTCTTAATTCCATACTCAAATTGTGGCAAAAATCCAAGATTATAATTTTCTAGGTTTTCAACCAAAACCCCAATATTTACTCTAATTTCCATGCTTAAAGCCATATATAATTGATATATTCAACTCAAGAGTGGTGGGGATAACTTACCTTAACATAGATGACGAAATCCCTCTTTGAAACTCTCCAAAAATTGCCCCCAAGCCATGAAAAATGAAGAAGAAATGACCAAAATCCGACTTAAAACAACCCCTCTGCCTCCAGACATTTCCGCTTCTGCAGAAATATTATCGCTTATGTGGTTTCGCTTAAGCGGAAAAACCAGCCACTTCTGCGGCTTCCACTGGGCCTCTCATTTCGCTTCTGCGATCTTCCCTTCGCAGATGCGGTCCCGCTTCTGCGGATCCTTGACCGCATCTGCGGTCTCCAAGCCTCGACCATAAACTGCAACTGCGGCTCCCATTCCGCTTTTGCGGGGCCGCTTCTGCGGTCCCTTTTCCGCAGAAGCAAAAATAGCAGAAACCAGCAAACCTCAGCTTTTCTCAAATTCATTTTTTGATCCGTTAACCACCCGAAATCCACCCGAGGCCCCTGGGACCCCAACCAATCATACCAACCAGTCCCAAAACACATTAAGAACTTGCTCGAGGCCTCAAATCATAACAAACAATGCTAAAACCATGAATTAAACCTCGATTTAAGATTTTTGAACTTTCCAGCTTCTATTTTCGATGCTTAAACCTATCAAATCACGTTTGATTGATCTCAAATTTTGCACGCAAGTCATATTTGAGATTATGGACCTACTCCAACTTTCGGAATTGGATTCTAACTCCGATATCAAAAAGTCAACCTCCGGTCAAACTTTCCAAAGCCTTCAAATTTCTATATTTAGCCAAATGGCTTCAAAATGACCTACGGACCTCCGAATTCACTTTCGATCGTGCCCCCAAATCCAAAATTACCATACGGAGCTATTCACAGTCTCGGGATCCCAAACAGATATCGATAACACTGAAATGCTCTTCAAGCCAAACTTATGAAGTTTCTTCTAAAATGCTAACTTTCTTAATAGGCGCCAAAACGCTCCCGGGTTATCCAAAACCCGAACCGGGCATACGCCGAAGTCCGAAATCATTATACAAAGCTGATGGAGCCTTCAAATCCTTATTCCAAGGTCGTTTACTCAAAAATCCAATCCTAGTTCATTCTTTCAACTTTAAGCTTCTCAAATGAGAATTTTCATTTAATTTTAACTCTGATCTTCTTGAATTTAAATTCCGACCATGCGAACAAGTCAATATACCTGAAATGAAGCTGCTTATGGGCTTAGACTACTAAACGACGTGCTAGGGCTCAAAACGACCGGTCGGGTCGTTACATAAATGTACAGGTTCTGAGGCCGATTCATCTGGTTACCGATCGGGCACACGCCAGTGACCTGTGGCAGAGACTTTTACGGTGAGATGCTTCCTTTCCTATGCTGCTCAGCAGCCGAATGGAGTCTTCTTTTGTATTTTGCTGTCTTTCTTTATTTCAGATAGTAGAATAGAGGTATTTTGTATATTCTACTAGATGCCCGTACTTGTAACACCAGTAGGTATATAATGCTGGGTAATTAACTCCTTTATAATCGTTGGAAGCTCAAAGGCTATTGTTTGGGTAGTTATGAATTTCCATGTATATAGAGGGAGAGTGATGAAGATTGATCATTCTGGGGTAGGGGACCTTCAATAATTTTTCTTATAATTAAATTAGCGTCTAGCCAAGGATCATCCCAGAAAATTATGTATTTTCTATTAGCGGGATGCCATTTGATGCCTAATTGACATGAGGACCACCCATGACTGATAACTTTCCAGTTAGAGGACACAATTTTTGAAGTAGTAGTTGTTAAGTATTTTAAAAGGATTGTCACACCTCTTTTTACTTTGCTTTTACTATACCCCGTGAAGGATATAATGAAAAGAAAAGAGTTTTTCCAATTAAAGGACGGTCGGAACGGGATTAATTATTTAGAAATTTCAGAGTCGCCACTTGAGAATATAATGGTGTCTCAAGTCATCGAATTTATCCCTAACCGAGGAAAGTTTGACTCTGCTACAGTCTGCGAACTAGAAATCCTAGGTAAGGAATTCTGTTAATCCGGGAGAAGGTGTTAGGCACTCCCGAATTCCGTGGTTCTAGCACGGTCGCTCAACTGTGGTATTTTTGATTTTATCTGATTTTATTACATGCTAACTTATGCGCCTTTATTTATAAACTTCTTAATTATTATTTATTTGAAAAGACTTGCAACATCGTGAAAGTACGTTTTCAACCACGTCGCCATCAAGGCACCCGTTTTCAATAACGCACTTCGACTTTGTCGAGATTTGGATTTGGGTTGCAATCAATACACACCCGAATTTAAGGAAGTAATTTTTATTAAAATCCTGCCTAACGGTTCTAGCGTGACGATATTTGGGAAAAGGCCATTGAAATTTGCTAAAATAGCCCCTCCAAATTATAACTACTTTTAATAATCGATTATTGAGGGCCCCGCAATTATTTTGGGTTTAGCGAGGCTCATCTCCAAATTGTGGCTGTTTTTATTATTATTGGTTTAATTTAAGAATTACGACGTCATGAAAATGCATTTTTAACTGCGTTACCACCAGGGTACACGTGATTATTAACGCATCTTTGATTTCG
>MU740775.1:100111-126014 GCA_026770625.1 Nicotiana glauca | reverse complement strand
CGATTATTTGGATCCCGTAGGGATTATTATCACTGTTTCCATGATGTTTAGCATGTTTTCATGATATCAGTCCTATGTTAGACACTGTCTCGAAATGGCTAGTAAATTCTAAGGTGTTAACCACTTAATTACTAATCTCTGACAATTGGAACTAAAAATGGTAAGTTTGACTGTGCCCGTGTGGCTTGCATGCATATAATTGGATTGATTGTGGATCGGGTTGTACGCCGCAATAAATGTTACGATGATATTGCGCTTGGGCTGTAGGAGCCCCTCCGGAGTCTGAACCCCCAAAGTGAGCGCGGGTACCCAAATGGATCGGGCTGTATGCCGCAGCGGTCATGTGCATTTCATTGCATTCATACATCTATACCTGCCTGTGCTATCTGTCATTTATTGTTGTCATTACACTGTTAAATGTGTAGGAGTATTGATTATAGCTTTACATTGTTATATTTCGGGATTTTCTTACTGTCAGTTATTATACATGTGTATTACCACTGAGTTGGAAGTACTCACTTTACTCCCAGCACCATGTGTGCAGATTCAGGTACCCCGGGAGTTTAGCTGAGCTTTTTCTGATTTCAGAGTTTATTCGGAGTTGTCGAGGTAGCTGCCTGACGTCCGCAGGACCCGACTCCTCCCCTATCCCTTTTTATTATCTTTCCGCAGCTTTTGAAACTATGTATTATTGGAGTTTTATTTCACTGTATTGTTAGAGGCTCTAGACTCATGACCCCCAGGTCTTTGGGAGTTTATTCCGTATTATCGTGATATTCATCTTATTTCTATCTATCAGTTTATACTTTAAGCTTTATTGCTGTTAATGATATTCAAATAATTGGTTTTGAGCTTCATGCTCGGGTTGAGAGTGTAAATGGTCGGGCTCGCCTAGCAGTTGTGTTGGGCGCCATCACGATCGGGATTGGGGTCGTGACAATCTACTTCTGTAGTTGCCTTGTAGTTGGACTTGTAGACCTATTCAACTCCAATTGAACATTCTATAGGTTGTAGAGTAATGCCACCAATTGAAATATCGCCTTGCTCCTTGTAATAAGTAATCTCGAACAATGGCACAAAATTTATTTCATCTTCAATATCTATAATTATGTGTTGTAGTTCTAGGTCCCAAGCTATTTTTGCCTCAATCTTGTGCAGACCATCATACACTTTCTCTTGATGAACCATCTTGCTTTTTTTGTTACTAGGTTCATCTTCAATACTATCAAATAAATTTTTAGGTAAAACACCTACTTCTTTGAATGAACTTTCCTTACAACTAGATCATCCTTTTTAAAAATCAGAGAATTTTTGGCTCAATACAATTTGACTTCCCTTTGCATTCAATAGAATCTCTATCACAATAAAAATTACATGTACCTTCTCTTCTTTTCTCCTCTTTTCCTGAATTTTGGTTTTCTTGATTTATTTTCGTCACCTTTGACGTGTCTTCTTTTTCTTTTGGTTGATAATTATATTCTTATGATGCCTTCTCCAATGTCTCATCTTTTTGTTGATTCAGAAAACTCTCATATGTCAACAATTCACCTTCTAAATCATCAAGTCCGAGAGCGCTAAGATCTTTGGTATCCTGAAGAAAACTTTCTTGTTGCTAAATTTTAAATTTAGAGACTTCAATAATTCTTCAATAATTTTAACTTCTTCCAATACTTCCCATTGGTCCTTAGACCATCGACAATTTCTTCAATTCTTGTAAAAAATTCTTTGGTAGACTCTGTTGGTCTCATGCGAGCTACTCAAATTGACTCCTATGGACAAGACAAAGGAATCCAAATCTGTGATATCCTTTCAGCCTTAATCAAAGGAAATCAAGATTACAAAGAAAAAGGAATCATATCCTTTCAGCCTCAATCGAAGGAAATCAAGACTACATATTAGGAGCTATTTCTGTGACGACCCGGTCACTCGTCTCATGAGTTACCGCTCTGTTTTTCCCATTTTTGCTTCTTTATGCTTCGTTATCCGTATTTTTATGTGGTTGAGTTGATTGGTTTGAGTTCGGAGTGAATCTGGTAAGAAATGAGACAAAGTCTCTTTTAAGAAGGCTTAAGTTGGAAAAGTCAATCGGACGTTGAATTATGAGTTAGAAGGCTCAAATGTGAGTTCCGATGGTTCGGTTAGCTTCAGGAGGTGATTTGTGACTTAGAAGTGTGATCGAAAGTAGTTTTGGAGGTCCGATGTAGAATTAGGCTTGAATCGACAAAGTTAGTATTTTGGCAAATTCCGAGTGATAGGTGAGATTTTGATATGGGGTTCGAATAGAATTCCAAGAATTATTGTAGCTTCGTTATGTGATTTGGGATGTGTGAGTAAAATTTCAGGTCATTCGGAGGTGGTTTGTTTGGGTATTTTTATCAAAAGCGTGTTTCGAAAGTTTTTAGAAAATTTAGGCTTGAATTCGATGCGAATTGATGGATTTGGTGTTGTTTGAAGTGTTTTGATGATTGGAACAAGTTTGAATGAGGTTTTAGGATGTGTTGGCACTTTTGGTTGAGGTCCCGGGCGCCTCGGGGTGATTTCGGATAGCTAACGGGAAGTTTTGAGACTTTGAAGATTGCAGAAAATTACAGCAGCAGATGCAGACAATGTTGGTCTTCGCGATCGCATGAGGTCCCTCGCAATCGCGTAGAAGGTTTTTGGAGGGCAGGTGTTTTGCTCTTCGCATTTGCGGTTGACGGTCTGCGTTCGCAGAAGGTCTTGATCTAGTGTTTCGCGCTCGCATTGTATTGTTTGCGTTCGCATATAAGAGTTTTGGAGCCCAGTGTTATTACTCTTCGCATTCGCGTGTATGGTCACGCATTTGCATAGCTTTGTGAGTGGGAGCTTTGCGTTCGCAGATCCCCTGTCGCATTTGCATAGTTTAGTTTTGGAAACTTGTAATTTTTGCCCTTTGCAATCGTGAGGCCTTGGCCGCAATCGCGATTGAGGAATTACAGGATTGGGCAGTGAGTTTATTAAACATTTCATCCGTGATTTTTAGCTATCTTTCCACCATAGCTGAGTATTTTGAGAGCTCTTCGAGGGAAATTGAAGAGGGATTCAAGGAGGATTTATTGGATATAAGTTTTATGAACCAAAAACGAGATTCTATTGTCAAATTAACCTATAAATTCATGGAAATTTAACTGAAAATGGAAGAGCTAGTGCTTGAATTTTGAGATATTAAATTTGGGATTTGAGGGGCCATTGGACTCCGATTTTGGTGTTCATTTTATGCATAGACTCGTGGGGTGATAAGGAACCCGTTGATGTGAAAATTTCTGAGTTTCAAAAAGCGGTTTGGGGCTCGGGTTTTGCTAATTTCGGGATTTTTGATATTTTTCGATTGTTTTCGCTAGGGTTTTGTTCCCTTAGCATATTGTGACGTATTCGTTCCCATTTTGGATAGATTTGACGCGTGTGGAGGCCGATTTTAGGGGCAAAGGCGTCGCGAGCTAGAGTTTTAGCCGGTTCGAGGTGAGTAATGAATGTAAATCATGTCTTGAGGGTTTGAAATCCTATATTTGCACGTTGTAGTGCTATATCGAGGTGAGACATGCGCTTGATGACGGGCATGGGATCGTTTACTATTGGGGATTGTGACTTGGTCCATCCGGATTGACGCTTTCACCGCGTATTCGATTTAAACTTGTTTGTTATCATCATTATTTGGATTAATTGCCATATTTGTGCTTCGATCCAACTAGTTGACCCTCCAGGAATTTTTATCACTATTTCCTCATTGTTTTGATCTACTACTTGAATTAAGTCGTACTGTTTTCTACTGTTTTACAACTCAGCCATTTTTACTTGATTTTGGAACTAAAATGATATATTAAATGATGTTTTGGGCTGAGAACTATCATTTTACTAATGCCCGAGGGGCTTAGGTGATTTATGGACTGAGTATGGCCGAGGACCAGATGTGAGGACACTATAGGATTGGGCTGCACGCCGCAGCAATGTTATACTGATACTGATATGAGGCTGATGGCCTAGGTTTTGATGCCACGAGATGGCTTGATATTGCGCTTGGGCCGTAAGGGGCCCCTTTTGGAGTCTGTACACCCCCAGTGAGAGACGTCGACGAAATATATGGATCTGGCTGCACGCTATAGCGATATACGAATCGGGCTACATGCTGTAGCGGGTACTATATGACATTGTTATATGTGTTGACTTTCTTTAGCTGTCTATCACTTAACTACTTACCTGATGTAGAATTATCATAGTACGTTTTCATTGGCCTATTGCTTTCATATTACTTGTCTTATCTGCCGCATTATAGATTACTCTGTGTTTTTCCGTGATTCCTTATTCTCAGTCATTATTTATGCTTATTACTCACTGGGTCGGAGTACTCACATTACACCCTACACCGTGTGTGCTGATACAGGCATAGCAGAGTCCGCTTCTAAGTGCTGATCCTCCTAGTATAGGTAGAGATTTGGAGACTACGAGGTAGCTATTGGCATCCGCAGCCCCCGTGCCTCCCCTATTTTATCATTTTTCATGTTCTTAGAACTATACTATCGGACTTAGTGTTCAGTAGACTTGTATCCGAATTTCTTAGTTGCTCGTGACTTGTGATGTCAGGATGGTTTATTATGTTGTTATCATTACTTCTGTAAATTATTACTATTATATTTTTAATAACTATTTCTGGCATTTAACTACATAAAAGAGGTGTTCTATTTTGGTTTGGCTGGCCTTGTCTTCACGGGAGGTGCCATCACGATCGAGTTCAGGAATTGGGTCGTGACAAGTTGGTATCAGAGCCTAGGTTACTAGGTCTCACAAGTCATGAGCGGGTTTAGTAGATTATCACGGATCGGTACAGAGACGTCTGTATTTATCTCCGAGAGGTTGCAGAACCTTTTAGTAAAAACTTCACATTCTTGAAATTCTTGTCGTACTAACTTGTTGATCCGAGTGCTAAATTTCTAATATTCAATTCTCTCGCAGATGGTGAAGACTCGTGCTACCATACGAGGTGGACGGCCACCAGTTCCACCCATCGAGGCCACCAGAGACCGTGGTCGTGGCAGAGGTAGAGCAGTGAGGGCAGCACCTATTGATCCACCATATGCCCTAGCTCTGGATCAGACTCCAGGAGCACCAGTTCAGGCACCAGTTATGCCCATCATGATTTTGAGTCTTCAAGAGACCTTGGCTCAGATCTTGTTAGTTCGCACTGGCCTGGTTCAAGCAGTTTCAGCCACCACAGCAGCAGCTACTCTACGAGGCGGGGAAGGCAATTAGACCCTCACTGCTCGCACACTTGAGTAGGTAGTGCAGGGACTACAGATACCGGGGCCACCTCCAGCCCAGCCGGTTACACCAGCTCAGGAGCTCATTGTACCAGTTATGCCGAATGACGAGCAGCATCATCTTGAAAGGTTTGATATACTCAAGCCTCCATCATTCAGTTGTGCTGAGGGCGAGGATGCCCAGGGTTTTCTGGATAAATGTCAGCGGATGCTCCGTACGGCAGGAAATCTTGAGTCCAGTGGTGTGGCATTTACCACCTTTTAGTTTACTGGGGCTACCTTTACTTGGTGGGAGGATTTTGAGAGACGTAGGCCTATCGGTGCAGCACCCCTTTCTTGGCAGCAGTTCTTTCTCTCTTCTTGGAAAAGTATGTACCGCAGGGAGGAGCTGCGTAGGCAGTTTGAGTGGTTGGCGCAGGGAGATATGACTGTGACACAGTACGAGATGAGGTTTTCTAAGTTGGCTCGTTATGCCACCTGGATGATCCCATCAAATCACGAGAGCATCAGGAGAATTGTGGATGTCCTTAACTACCATCTTAGTATTCTGATACCTAAAAAGAGAGTATTGGGTGCCACGTTCGAGGAGGTGGTGGATATCGTTTGTGAGATTGAGACAGTTCATCGTCGGAAGCGAGAGGAGAGGGAGGCCAAGAGGCCTCGTGGATTGGGCAGTTACATGGTGCTCCTTCGAGAGCCCAGTTCCAGCATGGTAGAGGTCATTCTTTCACGCCTGCTCAGTCGGCCCGTCCAGAGTATCATGGGACATCTTCAGGTCGTGATCATCATGGGTCTCAGCAGGGACAGCCTTCACTCAGTGCCCTCCAAGCTCTGAGTTCATCTCGTGCCCCATCAGCTCAGGGTTCTTCTGCGTCGAGTGCATCTGCTAGCCACTCCAGTGCCAGAGATTCCCTTTAGTCTCCATCTCCAGCATCGAGGAGTTGTTATGAGTGCGGATAGTTTGGGCATATGAGGAGGTAGTTCTCTCAGCTTCGTGGTGGTCAGCTTTAGTAGAGGGGTCAGCCCTCGAATTCTGCTCCAGTTACTTCAGTACCCGCCCAACTAGCTAGGGGTGGAGATCAGGCAGCCAGGGGTCACCCCAGAGGAGAAGGTTGATCGGGCGGTGTCCAAGCTCATTTCTATTTTATTCCGGGCAGGACAGATGGTATTTCTTCAGATGTTGTCATTACAGGTATTGTTTTAATCTACCACAGAGATGCCTCTGTATTATTTAATCTCGTTTCCACCTATTCTTATGTGTCCTCGTATTTTGCTCATTATTTGGGTAAGCTCTGGGAGTCTCTTGCTTTGCCCGTTCATGTATCTACCCCGGTGGGCGATACTGTTGTTGTTGGCCGTGTGTATCGGTCATGTGTAGTGACTATTGGGGGTCTGGAGACCCAAGTGTATCTATTGCTATTGAGCAGGGTGGATTTTGATGTCATCTTGGGCATGGATTGGTTATCTATGTATCGTGCTATTCTAGACTGTCATGCTAAGACAGTCACTTTGGTTGTGCCAGGTGTACCGCAAATCGAGTGGCGTAGTGTGACTGATTATGTTTCTAGTAGAGTGATCTCTTTCTTGAAAGCCCAGCGTACAGTTGGGAAGGGTTCTCTCTCGTATCTTGCCTTCATCAGGGATGTTGGAGCTGAGGCTCCCAGTATTTATTCTATCCCAGTTGTGAGGGATTTCTTTGATGTGTTTCCTGCAGACCTGCCGGGCATGCCGCCGGATAGGGATATTGATTTTGGTATTTACCTAGTACAGGGCACTCGGCCATTTCCATTCTGCCATATCGTATGGCACCAGCAGAGTTGAAGGAGTTAAAGGAGTAGCTTTAGGAACTCCTAGATAAGGGGTTCAACCAGCCTAGTGTGTCACCTTAGGGCGCGCCGGTTCTATTTATGAAAAAGAAAGATTGCACTATGAGAATGTGCATCGATTATAGGCAATTGAACAAGGTAACAATTAAGAACAAGTATCTTCTACCTCACATTGATGATTTATTCGACCAGCTTCATGGAGTGAGTGTGTTTTCCTCGATTACTCTTCGTTCGGGTTATCACCAGTTGAAGATCAGGGATTCAGACATTCTCAAGATAGCCTTCAGGACCAGATATGGTCACTATGAGTTCCTGGTTATGTCTTTTGGGCCGACCAATGCCCCAACAACTTTCATGCATCTGATGAATAGTGTGTTCCGGCCTTATCTTGATTTTTTTGTTATAGTCTTCATTGATGATATTTTGGTATATTCGCATAGTCAGGAGGATCATGCAGAGCATTTGAGGCTTGTGTTACAGGGATTGAGGGGAAAGAATCTTTATGCAAAGTTCTCCTAATGTGAGTTTTAGCTCAGGTCAGTGGCATTCTTGGGACACGTGGTGTCCAGTAAGGGGATTCAGGTTGATCCAATAAAGATAGAGGCGGTGCAGAGTTGGCCCAGATCCTCCTCATCCATAAAGATTCTTAGTTTCCTCAGGTTGGTAGGCTATTATCGCAGGTTTGTTTAGTGATTCTCATCCATTGTATCACCCTTGACCCAATTGACTCAGAAGGGTGCTCCATTTTTATGGTCGGACGAGTGTGAGGAGAGCTTTCAAAAGCTCAAGACAACTTTGACCCTAGCTCCAGTGTTGGTTTTTCCATCAGCTTCAGGTTCATATACCATGTATTGTGATGCTTTGAGAGTTGGGATTGGTTGTGTATTGATGCAGGAGGGGAGAGTTATTGCTTATGCTTCTCGTCAGTTGAAGCCCCACGAGAAGAACTACCATGTTCATGATTTGGAGTTGGCTGCTATAGTTCATGCATTAAAGATTTGGAGGCATTACTTATATGGCATATCTTGTGAGGTATTCATTGATCATCGTAGTCTTCAGCATTTGTTCAAGTAAAAGGATCTTAATTTAAGGCAGCAGAGATGGTTGGAGTTGCTTAAGGTTTATGATATCAGCATATTGTACCATGCGGGAAAGGCCAATGTAGTGGCCGATGCTTTGAGCTGAAAGGCAGTGAGTATGTGGAGTTTGGCGTATATTCTAGTTGGGGAGCGACCCTTCGTAGTTGATGTTCAGGCCTTGGCCAATCGATTTGTGAGATTAGATATTTCAGAGCCTAGTTGGGTGTTGGCTTGCATCGTTTCTCGGTCTTCTTTATATGATCGCATCAGAGAGTGCCAATATGATGATCCGCATTTGCTTCCTTAAGGATAGATTTCATCATGATGATGCCAGATATGTGACCATTGGTGATGATGGAGTGTTGGGGATACAGGGTTAGATTTGCGTGCCCAATATGGAGGGGCTTCGGGAGTTGATATTGGAGGAGGCCCATAGCTTGCGGTATTCCATTCGTCAGGGTACCGCGAAGATGTATCAGGATCTTAGATAGCACTGTTGGTGGCGGAGAATGAAGAAAGATTTGTGGGGTTTGTAGCTCGGTGTCTCAATTGTCAGCAGGTGAAATATGAGCATTAGAGACCGAGTGGCTTGCTCTAGGATATGGTTATTCCTGAGTGGAAGTGAGAGAGGATCACTATGGATTTTGTTGTTGGACTCCCTCAAACTTTGAATAAGTTCGATGCTATTTGGGTGATTGTAGACAGGCTGACCAAGTCCGCGCACTTCATTCCTGTGTGTACTACTTATTCTTCAGAGCGGCTAGCAGAGGTATATATTCAGGAGATTGTTCGGCTGCATAGTGTCCCATCTTCCATCATATCAGATCCGGGCACTCAGTTCACTCCAATTTTGGAAGTCTATTCAGCGAGAGTTGGGTACCCAGGTGCAGATGAGCACAGCTTTTCACCCTCAGACAGACGGGCAGTCCGAGCGCACCAGTCAGATATTGGAGGATATGTTACGCGTGTGTTATAGATTTTGGAGGTTCATGGGATCGGTTTCTCCCGCTTGCAAAGTTTGCTTATAACAACAGGTACCATTCAAGTATTCAGATGGCTCCATATGAGGCTTTGTATGGGAGGCGGTGTAGATCTCTGGTTGGTTGGTTCGAGCCTGGTGAGGCTAGGCTATTGGGGACAGATTTGGTTCAGGATGTTTTAGATAAAGTGAAGGTAATTCAGGAGAGACTTCGTATGGCGCAGTCGAAGCAGAAGAGTTATGCGGACCGGAAGGTTCAAGATGTATCCTACAAGGTTGGTGAGAAGGTCCTGTTGAAGGTTTCGCCCACGAAGGGTGTTCTGAGATTCGAAAAAAAGGAAAGTTGAGTCCGCAATTCATTGGGCCATTTAAGGTACTTTGGAGGATTGGGGAGGTGGCTTACGAGCTTGCCTTGCCACCCAGTTTGTCCAGTTTGCATCCAGTTTTCCATGTTTCTATGCTCTGGAAGTATATTGGAATCCCGTCCCAGGTTTTGGATTTCAGTACAGTTCAGTTAGAGGGTGATTTGACTTATGATGTAGAGCCAACATCTATTTTGGAGTGACGGGTTCGAAAGTTGAGGTCGTAGGATATAGCTTCAGTGAAGGTGCAATGGAGAGGTCAGCCCGTGGAGGAGGCTACCTGGGAGACCGAGATGGAGATACGGAGCAGATATCCTCACCTATTTGAGGCTTCAGGTATGTTTCATGACTCGTTCGAGGATGAACGTTTGTTAAAGTTAGGGAGGATGTGACGACTCGGCCAGTCGTCTCATGAGTTACCGCTCCATTTTCCCCATTTTTGCTTCTTTATGCTTCGTTATCCGTGTTTTTATGTGGCCAAGTTGATTGGTTTGAGTTTGGAGTGAATCTGGTAAGAAATGAGACACTTAGTCTCTTTTAAGAAGGCTTAAGTTGGAAAAGTCAACCGGACATTGACTTATGGGTTAGAGGGATCGAATGTGAGTTTTGATAGTTCAATTAGCTTTGGGAGGTGATTTGTGACTTAAGAGTGTGATCATAAGTGGTTTTGGAGGTCCAATGTAGAATTAGGCTTGAATCGACGAAGTTAGTATTTTGGCGAATTCCGATTGATAGGTGAGATTTTTATCCGGGGGTCGGAATGGAATTCCAAGAGTTGATGTAGCTTCGTTATGTGATTTGGGATGTGTATGTAAAATTTCAGGTCATTCGGAGGTGGTTTGGTTGGGTTTTGATCAAAAGTGTGTTTCGTAAGTTTTTAGGAAACTTAGGCTTGAATTCGATGCGAATTGATGGATTTGGTGTTGTTTGAGGTCCTTTTATAATTTAAACAAGTTTGAATGAGGTTTTAGGATGTGTTGGCACTTTTGGTTGAGTTCTCGGGGCCTTGGGTGATTTCGGATGGCTAACGGGAAGTTTTGATACTTTGAAGATTGCAGAAAATTGCAGCAGCAGTTGCAGACAATGTTAGTCTTCGCGATCGCGTGAGGTCCCTCGCGATAGCATAGAAGGTTTTTGGAGGGCAGGTGTTTTGCTCTTCGCATCCACGGAAGGTCTTGATCTGGTGCTCCGCGTTCGCATTGTATTGTTCGCGTTCGCGTATAATATTTTTGGGGTCCAGTGTTATTACTCTTCGCGTTAGCGTGTATGGTCACGCGTTCGCATAGCTTTGTGAGTGGAAGCTTCGATTTCGCAGAGCCCCTGTCGCGTAAGCATAGTGTAGTTTTGGAAACTTGGAATTTTTTCCCTTCGCGATCGCGAGGCCTTGGCCGCGATTACGATTAAGGAATTACAGGACTGGGCAGTGAATTTATTAAATATTTTATCCGCAATTTTTAGCCATCTTTCCACCATAGCTGAGTATTTTGGAACTCTTTTAGGGAAATTGAAGAGGGATTCAAGGAGGATTGATTGGAGGTAAGTTTTATGAACCAAAAACGTGATTCTATTGTGAAATTAACCTAGAAATTCATAGAAATTTAACTGAAAATGGAAGAGTTAGGGCTTGGGATTTTGAGATTTTAAATTTGGAATTTTAGGGGTCATTTGGACTTTGATTTTGGTGTTCTTTATATGCATAGACTCTGGGGGAGATAAGGAACCCGTTGATGTGGAATTTTTTGAGTTTCGAAAAGCGGGTCCGAGGCTCGAGTTTTGCTAATTTTGGGATTTTTTAAATTTTTCGATTATTTTCTCTTGGGTTTCGTTCCCTTAGCATATTGTGACGTATTCGTTCCAATTTTTGATAGATTCGACGCGTGTGGAGGCCAATTCTAGGGGCAAATGCATTGCGAGCTAGAGTTTTAGCCGGTTTGAGGTGAGTACTGAATGTAAATGATGTCCTGAGGGTTTGAAACCTCGAATTTGCACATCGTAGTGCTATATTAAGGTGAGACACGCACTTGATGACGGGCACGGGGTCGTTTACTATTGAGGATTGTGACTTGGTTTGTCCCAATTGATACTTTTACTGAGTATTTGATTGAAACTTGTTTGTTATCATCATTATTTGGACTAATTGCTATATTTGGGCTTCGAGCGAACTAGTTGAACGCTCCAGGGATTTTTATCACTGTTTTGATCTACTACTTGAACTCAGTCATATTGTTTTCTACTATTTTACAACTCATCCATTTTTACTCGATTTTGGAACTAAAATGATATATTAAATGATATTTTGGGCTGAGAACTATAGTTTTACTAATACCCGAGGGGCTTAGGTGATTTATGGACTGAGTATGGCCGAGGGCCAAATATGAGGACACATCGCGCTGCGCGCCGCAGCAATGTTACACTGATACTGATATGAGGCCAAGGACCTAGGTTTTTATGCCATGAGATGGCTTGATATTACGCTTGGGCCGTAAGGATCCCCTCCCGGAGTATGTACACCCCCAATGAGCGTCGTCGATGAAATATATGGATCGGGCTGCACGTCGCAGCGATATATGGATTGGGTTGCATGCCGCAATGGGTACTATATGGCATTGTTATATGTGTTGACTTTCTTTAGCTGTCTGTCACTTAACTGCTTACCAGTTGTAGAATTATCGTAGTTCGTTTTCATTGGCCTATTGCTTTCGTATTACTTCTCTTATCTGCCGCATTATAAATTACTCTATGTTTTTCCGTGATTCCTTATTCTCAGTCATTATTTCTGCTTATTACCCATTGGGTCGGAGTACTCACATTACTCCCTGCACCGTGTGTGCAGTTACAGGCATAGCAGAGTCCGTTCCTGAGTGATGATCCTCCTAGTCCAGGCAGTGATTTAGAGATTACGAGGTAGCTGTTGGCGTCCGCAGCCCCCGTGCCTCCCCTATTTTATATTTTTCATATTCTTAGAACTATTATATCAGACTTAGTGTTCAGTAGACTTGTATCCGGATTTCTTAGTTGCTTGTGACTTGTGACACCCCGGTTTGGGCTGTGTCAGGATGGTTTATTCTGTTGTTATCATTACTTCCGCAAATTATGACTATTATATCATGTTTAATAACTGTTTCTGGCATTTAACTGCTTAAAAGAGGTGTTTTCTTTTGGTTTGGCTAGCCTTGTCTTCACGAGAGGCGCCATCACGACCGGATTCGGGAATTGGGTCTTGATAATTTCCAGAAAATATTATATATCCTCAATTAGCTCAATTGAAGGCTCGAATTGATCTAATGTAAGATAGTGACAAGAAACGTCATAAATGAATATGGCCCTTCCTAAGAGCAGGATTCGAGAGGCACCCCTTGGGTCAAATCCCTTTCAACATCATGTGCATCTAACTCAGTCGAGGTTCAACTGCTCTCAACTTTCCTATAAGAAGTCTGTGTTATTCTTCATTAGCGGTGAATGAATTAGAACCATACTTGTTGTAATAACTTTCAAGATTTAAGGGAATCCTTGTGATCCAAGGGAAACTGGACGTAAGTGCCATGATAAGTAGGGATTTAACCTATTATTTGCTCTCTTTTACTTGTGTTTTGGGCCAAAAATGCGTGAAGGTATTCCCAGAAACTAATGCAATATGCTTGCTTACAGGAATTGTTCAAAATGAGCCAAAGGAGTCATAATCAACTCATAAAGGAGTCAAAACTTGAACTAAAACCAAGACTGGGCCAAGAGATATGAAATGCGGACAACACAAATATTATGCGGCCACGAAAGCGATAACGCGGCCGCGATCAAAAATCCGCGGTCCGTGAAAAGGAGGTTCAGAGAGTTGCATTTTTAGGCTAAAAGACAAGCACGGACCGAACCAAAAATGTGCGGCCACGAAAGTCTCTCTATGGCCGCGATGGAAATTATATGGACCGTGACGCATGAAGTTCAAAGAGCTCACAACTTGAGCAAAAGAAAGAAGTGAGATCCGCATCAGAATTGTGCGGCCGCGGAAGTCCCTTACGTGGCCGCGATTGAAATTATGCGGTCCGCGAAACTCATCTCAACCCAGATCCAGATTTGAAGAACGCGGACTGCGATCATAATTACACAGCCGCAAAAGCAAGAATGCAGCCGCACTCAGAATTATGCTGCCACACAACCTCTGCATGGGGTATTTTTTTCCAAAATTTTCCGCTTAGTATAACTAGATCTTTTTGATATTTTTAGGTCATTTTATGTATTATCTGAGCATATGAGATGGCTGTACATTCTGTTTTGGGCAATTTTGTACTAGAATTATCTTTCAACGTTAGATTTTTATCATTTAATCTAGTATTATGAATATTATCTTCTTTTCATATTTGATTCTTGTTGTTTCCATGAGTATCTAGACCCATAGCTAGGGTTGTTACCCAACCTTAATGTTGGTATGTCACGACCCAAAAATCGACCCGGTCATGATGGTACCTATCATGAAACTAAGACAGCCGACACAACTCCTGAATCAACCATTATTCAATAAAAGTTGTTTTTATATCATTTATTAATCAATAATCTATGATGTAAATTTAAAAGAAAAGTGTGAAATCTATACAGAAGCCCGACATCGGGGTGTCACTCGTCATGAGCATCTACTAAAATCTGAATACAACGAAAAGTCTGAAAATGTACTAAATACTGTTTAATGAAAAAAAGAGGGAGAAAAGTTGTGCTGCGAATGTCGGGCAGCTACCTTGCTAAACTCCGATGACTCTGCCTCTGAGCGATCAATGCCCGCTACCGAGTTCAGAAATATCAGAATCTGTATAAAAGGTGCAGGGAGTAATGTGAGTACTCCAAAGCCGTAAGTAATAAAAGTAAATAAAATCTTAGCAGTAAGAAATCTCGTAAACCACATCATGGCACCATAGAGGGTACCGCATGTTTCCAAAATAGGATACAAATCAAATCACCCCGTTCAACTCCCATATCGGGAAAAATTCATTAAAAATGCCTTTTTAATAATTTTCAGTATAAGTTCAGTGAAATTTATAGTGAAAGTGATGAAAATCATAATCGGCCCCTCGACCTAAAACATAATTTGTATACAGCCCCTCGGGCAAACAGAAATTTATAACCATTTCGTAACTTAAAAATCTCAGTGGAAGTAACAAAGCCAAATTAGTGACTAAATTCTGAATACCTTGTAAAACTTCAATTCAAAGGAAAGTTGATTAAAAATATTTGTTTACCATTTCAATAGAGGCTCGGTCTAAAGATGAGTGAAAGCAGTAATTAAATCAACATATTCAATAGAAACTCACTATAAGGAGGAGTGAAACCAGTAAGTTCATAAACAGGCCCCTCGGGCAAATCATCACTCGTATACATGTAAATATAGCTCATCGGGCAAGCCTCTCAGTCACACATGACTCAAATCTTATCAATCATCGCTCACACTCAGCACTCACGCTCAATAGGTACCATATAATAACTGATGCGGCGTGCAGCCCGATCCATATATATAGTCGATTGCGCTCACTGGGGGTGAGTAGACTTCGGAGGGGCTCCTATAGCCCAAGCACTATATCACTGCGGCATGCAATCCGATATATATATATATATATCGTTGCGGCGTGAAGCTCGATCCATAAATATATAATCCTCACAACTAGGCCCTCGGCCTCTCTCACTCATTAAACTCACAATCAGCCCCTCGGTCTATCTCAGTCATCACTCTCACAATCAGACCTTCAGCCTCTCTCAGCCATCAACCTCACAAGTCACTCGGACTATCAATAAAACAGGTCGTTCAGCTCAAATATCATTTATAGTGCCAAAAATTTTGTAAATAAGGCTGATTTAGGAAATTTCAAAAATACAGCATGACTGAGTAAAATTATTAAGTCAAAACAGTGAGGAAAAGTAGTAAAAGTCCCACAAGGGTCCAAAACAGTCGGCACTAGGCCCAAACATAGCATTTAGCCCAAAACATGATAATAACAAACAGTTTCAACCAAATACGCAGTTAAATAGTTATATGGAATGGACTAAGTCAAAATCCTCTACGGTGCACGACCCCACGCTCATCACCTAGAGTGTGCGTCACCTTAAAATAGCACAACGATGTGAAATTCGGGGTTTCAAACCCTCAGGACAGTGTTTACAATCATTAATTTCCTCAATCCGGTCCAAACTCTATCCCACGATGCCTTTTACTCTCGACTCAGCCTCTAAATGCTCCAAATCTAGCCAAATGAAGATTCGTACCATCAAAATAGGCTAAGGAAACAAAGCCCATTTGAAAATATCCAATTTATACCAAAAATCCCGAAATTGCCCAAACCCGACCCCTGGGCCCACATCTCAGATTTTGATAAAAATTACAAAAAACTAGAATTCTTTCACTCTCACGAGTTCATACATACCAAGAACATCAAAATAGGACATCAAATGCCCATTCAAATCCCCAAAAGAATCCTCAAACTTTTCTTCCATTTTTCCCCAATCCTCTAATTTTTCAAATTAAATGACGAAATTCAAGACTAAGTCATAGAATTAAACTAAATATGGGTGAAGAATACTTACCCCAATAGCTCCACTAAAAATCTCCTCAAATTTCACCTTCTCCCCAGCTCTCCGATGGTTTTTGTTATATTGGAATTAAGCCCTCAATTTTGAACTTAAACATTCTACCCAGAATTTTCCTTCATCGCGATCGTGGAATTTGCCTCGCGATCGCGAAGCACAACAACAGACTGCCCCTCAATTACCTTACGCAATCGCTAAAACAAAGTCGCGATCACGGATAACCAATGCACAAAACAATGCAAACACGGCCAACACTATGTGATCGTGTAGAGAAATTCCTTCACCTCACGACTGCCTCAAATCCGTCTTTGCGATCACGACCTTAGCCACGCGGTCGCGATAGCCAACTCCATCAAACTTCGCGATTGCAAACCAAAATTGGCGATTTCATAAGACAAATTTCTAGCTGCCCTCAACAGACCGACGCGTTCACGAACCCTTCTATGCGATCACAAAGAACAAAAGTCTGCAACAGAACTGAAGTAAAATCTGCAATTTCTCAACACATGCAATTGGTCCGTTTAACCACCCGAAACTCATCCGAGGCCCTCGGGACCTCAACCAAACATGCCAAAATATCCCATAACATCATTCAAACTTGTTTCAACCTTCAAAACGCTCAAGACAACATCAAAACACCAAAATCACATCGAATTCAAGCCTAAGAATTCCAAAAACTTCTAAATTTTACTTTCGATTAAAAAGTCTATAAAACCTCATCCGAATGACATGAAACTTTGCATACACGTCACAAATGACACAATGGACCTACTTTAATTTTTGGAATTCCATTTCGACCCCTATATCAAAATCTCACCTATCAACCAGAAAATGCCAAAATCCAAATTTCGTTAATTAAAGCCCAAACCTTCCATGAACCTCCAAAATACATTTCAATCATGCCCCTAAGGCCAAAATCACCTAAAGGACCTAACCAAATCATAAAAGTTTCAATCTGAGATCACATACTAACAAGTCAAAACTTATTCAAACCTTTCAAATTATAAGCTTCAAACTAAGAACTGTTCTTCCAAATCCATTATGATTACCGTGAAAACTAAAACCAATGATTTACATAAGTCATAATGTATCACATAGGGCTATTCATGCTCGAGAACTAGCAAGCGAAGTGAAAAAGCTCAAAACACCGGTCGGGTCGTTACAGGGTATTTAAGGGCTTGAATGTGTATGGGTTAGTGATATTTAGCCTAGTTCTTGCTAGAAATATAGCCTTAATGGTTGCAAATATTGATTCATACCTTTATGACTTAGTCTCTAATTGATAAAGAGGGACAAAGTCTAGGAAAACTAGGCTAATAAGGAATTGGGATGAATTCAAGAAATTGATAGCCCCAATTAAAGGGTTAAACCTAGAGATAGTAATACTCAACATGAGCTAATATTACTTGAATTGCATGAATACCCATTTGGACTTGACAATGCCAAATTGGGCAAAATCACTTAAACTGCCGAGAGGTATAGAGTGAGTACCCAGGTGTGATAGGTATATTACGACCCCAAGTAATCAAGCTTGCCCAAGATTCTTGCTACTCATTATATATCCACCTAGGTAGAAGTCACGACCCTAATCTCCTTAAACATTTGAAAAACATCAACAAAAATATTGTCCTTAGTTTCAATTATTGCATACAATAGAGCAAAGTTAGAAGTAGAAATCAAACCTAAAATTTGTGGAAGTGCAATTAGATTCAAAGCCCATATCTAGCTTAGATATAAACCTAATTTCAATTATTAACTTTATGTGGATTCGATCCCGACCTAGTTGGGTTAAAACTGCATCGACCAGCCTTTCTACTCAATAGTAGTGTAGGCTTGGACCCGATCAATTTTTGGCGGGGTTGCCGGGGAGTTAGATGGTCTTAGCTATATATCTAAGTATTTGTGTGTTTTGTTTTTATTTCTTTCTTTTTTTCTAATTTGTATGTGAATTGCTTTTAGTTACCAAATGGCTCTTAACAACGAAGCCTTCAAAAATTTGTCATTAGGGAAGGAGGTAGATGATGGTCACATGGATGGGATTCAACCCAAACCTCAAGTGCAAAGGAGATACTGCACGCCTAATGACATACCTAACCCTCCCCCACCTCCTCCAAGGGCACACAAGGTGTGAAGGCTATGCAAGTGCAATAGCCCCACCCCGGATTAGGGCGAGAAACTTCAAAATAACAATGTCATACTTACACTGTTGGAATAGAGGGGTTTCTTCACCGGAGCTCCACACCAAAACACTTATAAGCATCTCAAAGGTTTTGTTGACATGTGTCGGGGAAAAAGCAAATTAATGTCTCTAAGGACCCATTGAGGTTAAGGCTTTTACCATTTTCTCTAAAGGGGAAGGATTTGGATTGTCTATAAAGGTTACCCAACCATTCCATCACATTCCATCACCACTTGGGATGAGTTGTCCAAGAAGTTCATCTCAAAGTTCTTTTCTCCGCGACATATGGAAAGCTAAGAGATGAGATCCTTACTTTTAAACAAGAGCCAAATGAACCATTACATGAGATTTGGGAAATATATTGGATGATGGTTAAAGAATGTGCGAATAATGATATGATCGAATCCATGATCCAACAAACATTGTACCGTGGCGTCAACACAACAAACTAATGTTTGGTTAAACAACTCGCCGGGGGGAACTTCATGAACACACCATATGCCGAAGCGTGTGAAATACTTGATGAAATGGAGGATACATCCTCAACGTGGCAAAGTAGAGCCAATGTGACACAAGGTCACCCTAATGTTATTCACCTACACAAGGAGCTACATGACCACGACCAAGCTATAGCCGAGTTGACAACTACCATGAACCAATTGGCCAAAGTTTAGCTTCAAGAAGTTCAAGGGCCAAAACAAGTGAATGCCATGGAAGGAGTGAATATGATGATCACCAAGAGAAGGCAACGAGGTGAACAAGTTGAGAAAAGTGGTAGTGGGTACAATCAAGATGATTCATATAATGATCAAAGTGAAGAGGTTCAATATTTAAACAATTATCAAGGTCAACGGGGCAATGCTCCGAATCAACAACAATAAAGATAACAGAGAAACTAAGGAAATTGGGAAATCAAGGTCAACATGGAAATTGGAATAGTGGAAACAACAAAAACCAAGGCAATTGGGGGAACAACAACAATCAAAATTGGGGCAATCAAGGAAATCAAGGCAACTGGAGTGGCAAAAACAATAGTAATTGGGGAGGCAATAACAATCAAGGGGGTTGGAATAACAATAACAAAGGGAATCGGGGGTCGTGCTTTCAAAGACCCCCGATGTATCAACAACTGAACAACCCACCTCCACATCCGTCACAAGGTTCTAATTCTTCCAACAATGAGATGGGACGGATTGAAACCATGTTCAAGCAAATGATGAAGAAAAATGCCGACTCTAATTCCCAATTAGCCTCCCACAACACTTCTATCCGCAACTTGGAAGTCCAACTTAGCCAAATTTCTCAAGCTTTGAATATTCACCCTAAGGGGGCACTACCAAGTGATATGGTAGTAAACCCGAAGGGTGGGAACAATACATGGCATGCTATGGCGGTGACTACAAGAAGTGGGAAAGGTGGAGTTGCTAGTACCTCAAACTCAAGAAAGATGTGAATGATGATGTGGTGATGCAAGATGATGATGATCCAAGAAATGAGATTAAAGTGAATAATAAAGTGAGGATAGACATTGATGCAAATGTGGAGGAGACACAATATGATATGAACCCGTCTAGGGGACACGTGATAGACATACCAGATCTGGTAGTGCCCAAAGCCAGGGCTCATTTGCCAAGGCCTCCTCCACCATATCGTCAAAGGCTTGCAAAGCAAAAAAATGAGAACCAATTCAAGAAATTAATTGATATGATGAAAAGTTTGTCCATAAATGTGCAATTGGTTGAAGCCTTAGAACAAATGCCAGATATGCCAAGTTCATGAAAGACTTGGTAACAAAGAAGAGATCAATGAACTGTGAAACAATCAAAATGACACATCAAGTGAGTGCCATTGTGGACTCCATGTCTTTAAAGTTAGAAGACCTAGGTGCCTTTACAATCCCATGCACTATTGGTAGTGCCGATTTCGACAAAGCTTTGTGTGACTTGGGGGCAAGCATTAACTTGATGCCATATTCTGTGTTTAAGACATTGGGGATTGGGCAACCAAGACCCACATCTATGAGGTTACAAATGGTGGACTAGTCAATGAAGAGGCCATTGGGGATAATTTATGATGTGCTAGATCAGGTCGACAAGTTCATACTTCCTACAGATTTTGTGATACTTGACTGTGAGGTTGGCTACGAGGTGCCAGTCATATTGGAGAGAATTTTCCTAGCCATAGGAAAGGCCTTAGTTGATGTAGAAGCTGGGGAGCTCACCTTTTGGGTGGGCAATGAAAATGTTGTGTTCCATGTTTGCAAGTTAATGAGGCAGCCTAATAGCAACGAAGTGTGTTCGTTTGTGGATCTTGTGACCAAAGTAATTATTGATGAAATAAGTTTTGTGATAAATGTTGAAGACTCATTAGAAGTTGTGTTATTGAATCATGATGAGTATGAGAAGGAAGGCTTCGTAGAATGTGTCAATGCTTTACAAGGAATGGGTTCATATATCTATAAGCCCCGAGAACTTTCCTTGGACCTTCAGAACTGGAAGACTCCGCCAACAAAGCCCTCAATCGAGGAGCTTCCCACATTGGAGTTGAAGCCCTTGTTTTCACACCTCAGGTATGAGTTCTTAGGCCCCTTTTCCACTTTACTTGTTATTCTTTCCTCGTGTATAACTCATGTGCAGTTAGATTCCACCCTTGCGGTGCTCCAAATGACGAAGAAAGCAATAGATTGGACATTAACAGACATTCGGGGTATAAGACCCACCTTTTACATGCATAAAATCATATTGCAGGAGGATGCCAAACCCTCAGTGGAACATCAAAGAAGGTTGAATGAGGCCATACAAGAGTTAGTCAAGAAAGAGATCATCAAGTGGTTGGATATTGGGGTTGTCTACCCTATTTCTGATAGTTCATGGACTTCACCGGTACAATGTGTTCCAAAGGAGGGGGCATGATAGTGATTACAAATGACAACAATGAGTTGATTCCCATAAGAACTGTCACCGGTTGGAGAGTATGCATGGATTATAGGAAGCTCAACAAAGTGACTCGGAAAGACCAGTTTCCGCTTCCATTCCTTGATCAGATGTTGGACAGGTTAGCCGAACGTGCTTATTATTGCTTCTTGGATGGATATTCCAAATACAACAAAATTCTTATTGCACCTGAAGACCAAGAAAAGACTACCTTCACTTGCCCGTATGGAACATTTACATTCTCACAGATGTCGTTTGGTTTATGTAATGCGACATCTACTTTTCAGCGGTCTATGATGGCAATAATCGCGGATATGGTGGAGGAATTCCTCAAGGTTTTCATGGATGATTTCTCTATTGTGAGGGATTCTTTTGAAGATTGTTCAGATAATCTTGATAAAGTCTTGGCACGTTGTGAAGAGACCAACTTGGTGCTTCATTGGGATAAATGTCACTTTATGGTCGATGAGGGCATTGTCCTCGACCACAAGATCCCCAAGAATGGTATTGAAAAGGATAAAGAAAAAATTGAAGTGATATCAAAATTCCCTCCTCCTACTCCCGTCAAAGGAGTTAGGAGCTTTCTAGGTTATGTGGAGTTTTACCGTCGGTTCATCAAGGATTTATCAAAGATGGTGAACCCCTTGTGCAAGTTGTTGGAAAAAGATGCAAAATTTGTGTTCAATGATGAATGTATAAAGGCATTTGAGCTACTCAAGTATAGGTTGACCACCAGTCCCATCATTACCCTACCGAATTGGAGCTTGCCATTTGAGCTCATTTGTGATGCCAGCGACGTGGAAGTAGGAGCAGTATTGGGGAAAAGAATCAACAAATATTCCATCTGGTCTACTATGTTAGTAAGACCATTAACGACACCCAAGTCAACTATACGATGACCAAGAAAGAATTCTGAGCCATTGTCTTTGCTATGGAAAAGTTTCGCCCAAAGCTCATGGGTAAGAAAGTGATTGTTCGCACCGATCACGCGGCACTTTGTTATTTGATGAGCAAAAATGACTCAAAGACTATATTGATGCGGTGGGTACTTCTTCTACAAGAATTTGAACTTGAAATCACAAACTGTAAAGGGAGTGAGAATCAAGTGGCGGACCACTTGTCCCATTTGGAAGAGGAGGGGAGGCCCCATGACTGCCTTGAGATCAATGATTCATTTCCGAATGAACAACTCCTTTCCATTTCTTTGACCGGGATGCCTTGGTTCACTGATATGGCTAACTATCTTGTGAGTGGAATTGTCCCGAATGAGTTTTCTTCAAACCAAAGGAAGAAGCCCAAATGGGATTGCCTGGATTTATATTGGGATGAGCCATATCTTTTCAAAATTTACACTGATGGTGTTATCCGGAGATGTGTTCCAGAAGAAAAGCAATTGGGTATTCTTAAAGCTTGCCATTCTTTACCTTATGGTGGTCATTATGGTGGGGCAAGACTACTACAAAGGTCCTAAGGTGTGGATTCTATTGGCCTATATTGTACAAAGATGCTAGCAAGCTTATTAAGCGGTGTGATGATTACTAAAGCACCGGTGGGATTTCCAAGAAGAATGAGATGCCTTTCACCACCATCCTTGAGATTTATATTTTTGATTCGTGGGGCATCGACTTTATGGGTCCATTTGTGAGTTTGTATGGGAACACCTATATTCATGTGGTTGTGGATTACATTTCCAAATGAGTTGAAGATATGGATTTGCCCAACAATGAAGCATGAAATGTGGTGGCCTTCTTGAAGGAAAACATATTCACAAGCTTTGGCACCCAAGGGGCCATCATTAGTGATGAGGGTTCTCATTTTTGCAACAAAGCCTTTGACATTTTAGTCTCCAAGTATGGTGTCACTCACAAGGTGTAAACCCCCTATCACCCCCAGGCAAGTGGACAGGTTGAAGTCTCCAACAGGGAGATCAAGAGTATTCTATCCAAGACTGTCAATGCAAACCGGACTGATTGGTCAAGGAAACTTGATGATGCTTTATGGGCCTATAGATAAACTTAAAGACTCCAATTGCTATATCTCTATATCGGTTGGTTTTTGGGAAAGCATGTCACCTCCCGGTGGAATTAGAGCATAAGTCCATGTAGGCATTGAAGAAGTTGAACCTTGCGTGGGATGCAGCTGCCAATCTTCGGGTGGAGCAATTGAATGAACTTGATGAGTTTCAGTTCCATGCTTACTCCTGTTCGTCCTTGTATAAGGAAAAGATGAAATACCTACATGATAAGTATATCTTGAACATAGAATTCAATAAAAGTGACCTTGTTCTCTTATTTAACTCTTGGTTATCGATGTTTTTGGGAAAGCTAAAGTTAAAATGGATCGGTCCATTTGAAGTGGTGCATGTGACTGCTCTAGATTTGAAAAATAATAATGGTGAGATCTTTAGAGGCAATGGGCACCGGGTGAAGCACTACCTTGGTAAGGTTGATGATGTCCATGTGGTGGCATTGATCCATTTTAAGTGAATGATGGTAACATGTGTCGTGTCGCGATGTTAAATCAGACGCTTCTTGGGAGGCAACCCATTTATTTTTCTTTCTTTTGATTTTCTTGTTAAATTAGGCATTGTTTGGGACTAATTGGTTGTGAAGTGTGTGTATATAGGTTATGCAGTGCAGGAAATTAACAAGAAAAAATTTGACTAAGTAGTGAAATTTCGCGGACCGTGCCCAATATTATGCAGACCGCGCAAGAACTTTACAGCCGCACAAATCTGTGCACGGTCACACAGCTGAATGATGGAAATTGCCAACTCTCTGAAGATGGCCTAAAAGAGTTCCTTAAGAGTTCGTGGTCACATTCAAAATTTCACAGACCGCACAATTTGTGCGGCCGCTGCCAATTTTTTGCTGACCGCGCCTAGGAGTCTGATGTTGAGCTACAAAAAGGTAAAGAGTGCGGACCGCGACAAAATTTTGCAGCCACACTCAGGTAAGTTGGTGGGCCACCTAGGTAAAAGTATAAATAGGACCTTTCTATACCATTAACACTTTACGAACTCTGATCTCTCAAGCTAGACACGGTGCATTATTGCTTGTTTTCACTCTCATTCCATTTTCATCGAGTGTGATTTCTTGCTACATTTCACTACTGGTATGTTCATTTCTAACGAATTAATTTCATCTTTTTCTTTTCTTTTCTCTTTTTTTTAGTTTTATTTTTATCTAGGGTTAGATTTATGCCAAAATATCGAATTGATGCTTGATTAGTGCTAGAAATATATGGGTAGTATTTGAATGCATAATAGGGGCCGGAGTTAGTAGCTTTTATTGTCCAATTGCCATAAATCATGCCTAATTAGTGAAAACTCTCATATTAATCGTACCTTAGTGTCGATATGATTTGAACTTAATGTGCACGGCCACAATAGGGTATGTGGTCGCGTGCAAATATTATGCGGTCCACGATACCCTAGTTCCAAGGCACTGGCGTTTGCTTAGATTTTGTGGCCGCGATCACTTTTGTGCAGTTCGCGATTGATCTTTTGCGGCGGCATTCAATTTTTTGCGGTCCGCGCATCTGAACTTTAGAGACTCGGTCAGTTGTTTTCGCGATCGCACCTAAAATTATGCGGTCCACGATGGGTCTTCTGCAGCCGCACATATTTTTGTGCAGTCCATGGTTGATCAACTTCAGAGAACTAGTAATATGCTCCTGGTATCTTTGTGGTCGCGTTCACTTTTATGCGGATCACGATGGGCAGTTTGCGGCCGCACTCACTTTTGTGTCGTCCGTGCTGCCCAGTTCTGAGAAGTAATGTCTCTCATTTCATCTGTAATGCTTTAACACATGTTGAACCCCAATTCTAACTGAGTTTCACTACTTGTGTGTTGCAAACAATGGTGCATTCCCGAGGTCGAGGTGATACTTCCAAACGGAGGGCAGAACACTTTCAAGGTCAGGGTCGAGGCAAACCCAACATAACTCTATCAGTCCAAAAGGTAATCGACAAGAAAACAACCGCCGATAAAGCCCTGGACACTTCTGAGACTAGTGAGTATGTCCCATCCAGGGAGGCTTCTGAAGGAAACTGCGAGCAAGCACAGCCGGAAGTCCAGTCCAAAAAAATCTAGGGTAGACTGCATTTGGTTGATGATTCCTCTTCCTCTAAGGGTTTGATCATAGCCAACTTCACGCTACTAAAGAGTAGGAGAAGAGGGTTGCAATAGCTTTTACCCGATATGAGGGTCGGGATCGAATCCTCAGGGAGTTAGAAGGGAAATCAGGTATCTACTTAGGATATAGTTGTGTGTGAGCTCTTAGATGATCTTCTCTTTATTTTTGGGTTTTTAAACTACAAACTACTATTATCAAACTACTAATTAAATCTAGATTATGCTACGAGATGATTGCTAAAGTTGTATCTAATGGGAAAAAGGGCACTAGGGTCATGGCATCACCTAGGTGCCTAATTGACGGTTAGATGTTACTAAGGTTCAATTGACATAATTGAGGCTTGTGCTATAACCGTTGCACAATTTTACCCACTCTCACACCTCTCGGTAGAGATCTCGGTAGAGAAAGTGATTTTGCCCAATTGACTCTCTCGAGACCAAATGGGTAGGCAAATTAGATCAAGCAACTAGGGTTCAAGTAGGGTGATTACTCTCTCGAGGTTTAACCCGTTAATTGGGACTATCATTTCTCATGAGTCCATCCCAATTCCTTGTTGGGTCAATTTTGGAGACTTAGA
>MU740775.1:49882-99272 GCA_026770625.1 Nicotiana glauca | reverse complement strand
GAGACCAAATGGGTAGGCAAATTAGATCAAGCAACTAGGGTTCAAGTAGGGTGATTACTCTCTCGAGGTTTAACCCGTTAATTGGGACTATCATTTCTCATGAGTCCATCCCAATTCCTTGTTGGCTCAATTTTTGGGTCATAGACTCTCTTTCTCAAGATGAGTTAAAACCACAAAACACAAATCAGTGTTTGCAATCACCAATTCATAGATTAAAACATAAGATCAACCCAAATAGCAAATACCCATAGTCAATCTAACCCTAGATGGCAACACCCATCAATTACCCACACTAGTGTTGAGCCACAACCCTAGATTACGGGTTTAGCTACTCATGTTTGAATAAGAAAATAAAGAAAAAGATGAATAGCAAGACATAATAACTAAATACTAAATTAAATTGCAAAAATCTATCATTAATTTGAAGCTAAGATGCCAAAAATGGCTACAAAAGTTGTTCTCACGAGCGCAGCTATGTTTTGGAAATAACAGATGACCTAAAAATGGTAAAATGTTCTATTTATACTAGGATGGAAAAACTAGACAAAAATACCCCTGCGAGATCAGTGCGGGCCGCACTAAATGGACCGTGGCGGCACTGGGCTCCTTGACTTCAATCTTGGGATTCTCTGAACTTGGACTCCACAGACCGCGTAGAATGGACCGCGTCCACGTAGGAAATTGGTGCGGTCGGCACAATAACGACTGCGGACCGCATGGCATTGTCTTGGCAAAATTATAGCTCTCTTAATCTCTTGACCGCGGACCGCACAAAAGAGCAGTGAAGCTGCGAAGCCCTGACCGCGGACCGCGAGATATGTACCGCGGTCGCATTGCCCCTGAGCCCAGTTTGCTAACTCTCTAAATCTCCTAGTGCGGCATACCACTTTGCGCAGTCCGCACTAGGCCTTCTTCCCTTAGATTTCTTGGTCTTTGATACTTAAGCAGGTTTCACTCATTTTTGAGCCGATCTTTGACATTTTGTCACTTTGTCGATCCAACCTGCAGACAAGCACAACCTGTGAGCCTTTTTGGACTATTTTGTACAAATATATGATCAAAGCATCAACAAGTAGAGGCATAAAACATGTTAAAATCCTAACTTTTCAACTCCCCAAACTTAAACCTTTGCTTGTCCTCAAGCAAAAAAAATAAGACCCACCTCTTAAATGAAAATGCAAGTAATTCCAACGGACTTAAATTAACCTCAACAAGCATCAGTTGGGACTAACAATTGGCCTCAATACAAATGGATCATTAACAACATTTAAACCTTGAAACCTATGGATCAAGTATGACACAATACCATCAAGAATTGACTCATTACATCAAACAACTCTCTCAATTACTTTGGTCGTTGTGGAACCCAAACTCATACATCCTCAACTCTCTCTAAGCAAACCTCACCTTTTAGAGTATAAGCACACAAACCGAGGTGAATGGAAGTTCACTCGTCTCTCTCAAGAAAAGGTTACAAGTTCGGCTCTAAGTACCATATTCTTGACCCTCATGTAAGTATCCACTAATGCGAGCGTCATCCAACTCAAGATCATATAGGGATTTTGTGGAGTCAATGCGAAGGCTTTTGGTTGAGGGTAGGAAACGTTGTTGGTCTATATGGGTTCCATCTTCCCTTAAGCACTTCTTTTAGTTCATTTTGGCACAATTTTCTAGACTCTTTTGAGTATTTCACTTCCTTTCTAGGGGTTAGAGAGACATATTTTCACTCTTTCTTATGCAATTCAAAACGTTTCTCCTTTTTCTACTTTGTTTTCCTTGAATTCCTTTTTATTCTTGTTCACATTGGGCTTTATTTTTGTCTTTTTCTTTTCTTTCTTTTTCATTGCGTTCCTTTTCTTTTGCTTTTGTACCTTTTACCACTTTGTTTCCTTTCTTGTCTCTCCCCCCAAACTTAGACTTTTCCATTACTCAAGGAAAGATTTGGGTGCCAAGAAAAGGGTAGAATTTATAACGGGTATAGGCTTGTAGCATTGGTTCTTGAAAGAAAAAGATTTTAATGCTCAAAAGGGTTAGCTAGGGATTATCTCATTGGTAGGCTATGGAATTGTTCAACTTATCATTTGGATCAAGGAGAGCCTATAATCACTTCTCAAGTCGAATTTCACTCAAAATTTCGCTTCAACAAACATTCAGGGCAAGTTCTAGACCATTGGCTGGGGACTTGGACTCAAAATTCGATTTCTCACCACAAACACTCAAGGATTGCTAAAGACATAGATTCAAGGGCCCACAACAAGCTTAGACACGATTGAGCATACAATAGTCCCGAAAGACCACATGATATTTGTTTGGTCAACACAAGAGTCTCAAGGTTACTACTTTTACCATCCTAAACACAACCACTTGTCTTTGACCATGGGATCAAAGGAAAATGTGTTTGGCCCAAGGGAAGCTATGCTTGAGGTACCGTTAACTATAAACTACTAAAAACAAAAGAAAAATCAAAAACGGACTCAAACCTTTAAGAAGGTTGTCACGCCATCCGTCATCGGGAAGAGCCACCCTGTTCATATGATACTCCACCCTTGGAAAGAACCGTGGCATTAAGAAACTAAGGGATTATTGAAAGAGCCAAAACGAGATAAAAAGGCTGCGAGCCTATCTACTAAGCTAAAAATGAAAAATTTGTACGAAAATAGAAAATAGAATAAATATTTACAATAGGGGATTAGAATATACAACGGGGGATGAATATATACAAAAATGTAACTTTATACACAGACCAAAGAGAAGATAAAAAGTACGATAAGAGTAACGAAATGTGAAACCAAATAGAAAATCAATAGAAGCTAATATATACAGTCATCCGGATAAAAAGTAGGGCGCACCCTCACAAATAAAAGTTGGCATTGTCCCCTATGCCAACTAAACAAATAAGCATCGAAAATCACGAGTAAAGGATATAGGATCTCCCTAAGCTTCATCTGTATGCATAGGAACATGAGTGGTCCCCGGATTCTCTGTATGCACGGGAACCTCAGACTGGTTCTCAGTTTCCTGCTGCTCAACTGTTGGGACTAGGGCCTGGACCTGGACAGGCTAAATGTCTAGGGCATCCTGTGGCTGACTGGATGAGCCCTCCTGTGGGTCTGCCACCCGGATGATCGCATCGTCTGCACTAGGGAGCTTCATCTTCTTTCTGGGAAGCCTTTGAATCTGCTCCTGCTATGGCTCTACTGCTGGTGCTACTACTGGGGTTGGATCCCTAAATAGTAGGTCAAGAGGCACCTGGTATGCCAACAACTTGTCCACATCTGCTCTCAGCACTTTCACCGATTCCTTGGAAGCTCTTGTCTTGTTCATCTTCTTGTGATCCTGGGCAAGCTCCTTCAAATCATTGCCATGTAAGTCCACTACCTTAGACAAGGTAGACTGAGTGTTCATAATCTTTTCCTAGTTCTCTAGGATCTTCTTCAGTGTATCCTCAATGGACTGTGGAAGCTGAGCTATCTGAGGTGCTGATTGGGCCTCAATGGTAGAAGACAATGTAGACAACTTGGATGTCACAGCTGACATCCAGTTGATCAAAATAAACAGTGCTTGGCCCAGCCGATGTGCAATCATGGGATGGGCCCGGGAAGATGGGATCTCCGGGCTAGTAAAGCAGAAGGACCAGCAGTAGTGGATGGTCCAAGAGACAAGTCATGAACTGTAGTGGCAGCAGGCATAGTGGGAGGCTCAGCAGAAGGCTCTACCATAACCGGCTCTTCAGACCGGCCAATTGGGGTAGAGGCAGGTGGCTTGTAGTTGTTTTCTTTGGGGTTGTTTGGGCCCTTCATGCTGTACCAGGAGAATGGAGCCACTGGCCTGACCTTGACATCAAACAGCTGCTTCTCCACCTTTAGGTCCTGAAAGTACATGATGATGGTGTTGGGAAAAAGGTAGTTCCGGTCATGCTCAAGCCCCACCGTAAAAATCACACGGGACATCACATTGCCCACGTTGATAGGGTACCTCACCATAATAGATGAAACAAGAACAGCCCGAGTAAGTGGAATATTGTGATCATGGTTAGTGGGGTCAAGCCGACTGCACACAAAAGTCAACCACCCCCGAGCCTTGAAGTTGAAGGTCTTCCGAAATATTTTGGTCCCTACTTGCAACCACTTTGGCACAGTACCTGGGATTGCCAGGTATGAAGCTAACCACGGACGAACCTCTTTGTCCATTGCCAACTTTGCATTATATAGGGTCTCATCCTCATCATCGAACCCTAAGTATTCATTGAGTGCCTTCCTAGAAAATATCACCTTTTTGTTCCGCACCTTGGCCACTTTAGTGCCTTTAAAGATGTAGGCCATATTGCTATAGAACTCCTTGACCATGTGCTCATTCGCCTTTACACATTTACTATGAAAATGTTAACAACCTACTCGATTTCGAAATTGTCTATGCATATTTGGGAGTAGAGGTAGAAGGTCTCGCTCAATAAAACTCCTTTCCAGAATCAGCTTTCGTCGAGGCCACCATTCCCTAAACTTGTGGAACGCTACCTGACTGACGAATCTATCGTCCCAAGCTATGGGATTTCTAGTCCGGTCAACACCCCCAACCTGAGGCACCCCACTCTGAGGCGTCTCCTCGTCACTATCATTACCACCCTCAGCATGCCCGCCTGCACTCTCCCAGTATAATAAAGTTGTGGGGGAGGTGGAGTACTCATCGATGCCGGCTATTGAGCCCTCAGACAACTCAGAAGGTATACTATGTGGAACTTTGGCAGTGGGTGATGGCGGGGGAGTATCATCAGTCAGTCTAAACCTCCCGGGCCAGTCAGGGACATGAGTGGGAATGGAATCTAAAGAGATTTCCTGTGAAGGCACGTACTCACTCCCCAAAAATGAGAAGCAACTCTGTCTGCAGCTTTTATAAGCTTCCTTGTCTTTTTTATATTTTCCCGAACTTGGGGAGTGACTTTTATCATTTTGCCTTTGCCTCCCCGGGAGGAATAACCTCTGTCGGGTTGTTTGGAAACCTTGCCTCGTTGTTTTACCATTATCTGCAAGCATACATATCTAACATGGTTAGTATAAGCATAGGTAGTGAAATAGGCATTGAATTTGAATTGCAGACAGCAGAAGAAGAGATTGCAGAATCAGTTGCAGAACATAGCACCGCGGCCCACACAAAAGGGAGTGCAGCCGCACAGGGGGCATCGTGAACCCTGCAAAAGAGACCACGGTCCGCATTGGGCCAAAGTCCTAGAAATCATCTCTCTGAATCTCCGCACCGCGGACCGCACAAAGTGTACCACGGCCTCGGTGGGCCAGCACAGACCGCATAAAGTGCAATGCTGCCGCGCTGGGCAAAAGTTCACTTCCAGTCACTAGGGCACCGCGATCCACGCAAAATGGTAATGCGGACCGCTTCAGGGCACCGTGATCTGCCCAAAATGGTAATGCGGATTGCGTTAGGGTACCGCAGACTACGCAAAAGCGAGTATTTTTTCACAGGCACTAAGTTAGAGTTTTATGTTTTTGCCATTTTTGTTCAATGTTTTTACACCTAACTTGTCCCTACTAAATTGCCCTGTCAATATGAATGCCCAACACACAAACCCATCATCTAAATTACCCTAAGATAACAAATAAATGAAAAAGAAGAAACTACGAGGAGAAAAGAAAAGAAGCTAATACTATTGGGCATGAAAATAAAATGAAAATATAAAACTAATCAATGAAAGGTGCATGAAATATTACCAGATTTTGAAGATTGTATGCAACTAAGCAATGGAAATAATAGTTACGGGCCAACGGGAGTGTGAACAATACTTTTAGGGGTCTGAGTGTTCAAATTTTGAAAAGGGTAAACAGTGCCCCTTGGGCTCTATTTATAGAAAAAGGTGCGGGCCTCATCCTTACCTACCAGCGCGGCCGCACAAAATGGACCGCAGACCGCACTGGGTTTGTTTCAGTGAAGCTTGAGAAGGCAACCTCCGCAGACTGCACAAAAGTAGACTACGGCCGCGGAGGTCCACCGTGGACCGCACTAAATGGAATGCGGCCACGGTGGAAAACTTCAAAGAGCACCTCACTTAGCCCATACCAGTGCGGACCGCACAAAGTGTACCGCAACCGCACTGGCAACCTCAGAGACTATTCAATTTTTGCATTTATGCCTTGCACTCTATCAACTCAATCCCTGCAACATATCAAAACCAATTAGCTCAAAAATCAATCCTAACTACCAAGAAAATCAACGAAAATAAAAAAGAAAAAACACATAGGTTGCCTCCCAAGAAGCGCCTGATTTAACATCTCGGCACGACGCTGGTTACCATCACATCATTTGAAATGAATCACAGCCACCACATGGCTATAATCAATCTTCCCAAGATACTTCTTGACACGGTGCCTATTCACCCTAAAGACATCACCACTTTTGTTCTTCAAATCTAGAGCACCAAATGGGGTTACCCATACAACTTCAAATGGCCCACTCCACTTTGATTTTAGCTTTCCCGGAAACAACCTTAGACAGGAGTTGAACAAGAGGACCAAATTGCCAACCTTGAACTCCTTTCCACGAGCATATTTGTCTTATAAGTACTTCATTTTGTCCTTATACAAGGACGGACTAAAGTATGCATGAAACCGGAATTCATCAAGTTCATTTAGTTGTTCGACACGGAGATTGCCGCAACATCCCACTCAAGGTTAAGCTTCCTCAAGGCCCACATAGACTTATGCTCCAATTCCTATGGTAGGTGACATGCTTTTGCAAACACCAACCGGTACGGAGACATACCAATTGGGGTCTTGTAAGCGGTCCAGTAAGCCCATAGAGCATCATCTAACTTTTTGGACCAATCGGTCCTATTGGCATTGATAGTTTTGGACAAGATGCTCTTGATTTCTCTATTTGAAACTTCAACTTGACCACTTGATTGTGGATGGTAAGGTGTAGAGACTTTGTGATTGACACCATACTTGGAGACCAAGGTATCAAAAGCTCTATTATAAAAGTGCAATCATCCATCACTAATGATTGCCCAGGGTGTACCAAACCTTGTGAATATGCTTATTTTAAGAAATGACACCACACTCCTAGCTTCATTATTAGGAAAGGCCACGGCCTCAACCCATTTTGACACATAGTCCACTGCTACAAGAATGTAAGTGTTCCCACACGAGCTAACAAAAGGACCCATAAAATCAATACCCCAAACATCGAAGATATCCACTTCAAGAATTGTGTTAAGAGGCATCTCGTCTTTCTTGGATCCCTCCCACTCGTTGGCATTGATCACATCTTTTTACCAAATCACTAGAATCCTTAAACAAAGTCGGCCAATAAAAACCGCAACTCAAAACTTTCAAAGCCGTCCTCACCCCTCCATGATGGCCACCATAGGGGGAGGAGTGACAAGCCTCTAAAATACTCAATTTTTCACCTTCCAGGACACACCTTCTAATCACACCATCCGTGCAAATCTTAAACAAGTACGGATCTTCCCACTAAAAATACAAACTATCCCGTTTGAGTTTCTCTTCCTTTGGTTGGAAGAGAGCTCACACGGAACAATTCCAATTACAATGAAGTTGGCAATGTCTGCGAACCATGGCATGTCACACATTGACATGAAAAGAAGTTGCTCGTCGGGGAATGTATCATTTATCTCAAGGCCGTCACATGGCCTCCCTTCTTCCTCCAAGCGGGACAAATGGTCTGTAACTTGGTTCTCATTTCCCTTCCAGTCCGCTATTTCTAAGTCAAACTCTTGAAGAAGCAACACCCATCTCATTAACCTTGCCTTGGAATCTTTCTTGGTCATCAAATACCTAAAGGCGGCATGGTCGGTATGCACGATTACCTCGGCCCCCATAAGATATGGCCTAAATTTTTCCATGACAAATACAATGGCCAACAATTCCTTCTCCGTCACTGTGTAATTCCGTTGAGCTTCATTCATAGTCTTACTTGTGTAGTACACGGGATGGAACATTTTGCTAATTTTTTGACCCAACACCGCCCCCACCGCAACGTCACTTGCATCACACATTAGTTCAAAGGGAAAACTCCAATTGGGTGCGGTAATGATCGGGGTGGTGGTGAACTTGTGCTTTAAAAGTTCAAAGGACTCCATGCATTTTTCATCAAAAACAAACTTAACATCTTTCTCTAGCAACTTGCTAAGGGGATTCACAACCTTCAAGAAATATTTGATAAACCGCCGGTAGAACCCGGCATGCCCAAGGAAACTCCTCACCCCTTTGACAGAAGTGGGGTGAGGAAGACTCGATTTTAGCCTTGTGTACCTCAATCTCATGCTTAGAAATCTTGTAACCCAACACTATACCTTATTCAATCATAAAATGGCATTTTTCCGAATTGAGAACAAGATTAGTTTCTTCACATCGGGCTAAGACTCTATCCAAGTTTACCAAGCATTCTTCAAAGGATTCACCAACCACACTAAAATCATCCATAAAGATCTCCAATATGTCTTCCACCATGTCGGTGAAAATAGACATCATGCAACGTTGGAAGGTCACTGGATCATTACACAACCCGAATGGCATCCGGGAGAAAGCAAATGTAACATATGGGCATGTAAATGTGGTCTTCTCTTGATCCTCCGGGGCGATTAAAATTTTATTGTACCCCGAGTAACCATCCAAAAAGCAATAGAAAGCTCGCCCTGTAAGGCGATCAAGCATTTGATCATGGAATAGCAACGGGAAATGATCCTTCCGGGTCACCTTGTTGAGTTTCCAATAGTCCATAAAAACTCTCCACCCGGTAATGGTCCGAGTGGGAATAAGTTCATCGTTTTCATGTGTCACCACCGTCATCCCTCCTTTCTTTGGCACACATTGGACCGGAGAAGTCCATGAACTATTGGAGATTGGATAAACTACACCTGCATCTAGCCATTTGATTACTTCTTTTTTCACCACCTCTTGCATTGCCTCATTGAGACTCCTTTGATGTTATAAGGAAGTCCTTGTGTCATCCTCCAAGATAATTTTATGCATGAAAAATGCGGGGGCTTATTCCTCGAATGTCGGCCAATGTCCACCCAATTGCTTTCTTCCTCCTTTTGAGAACTGCCAAGGTGGTGTCTACCTGCATGTTAGTGAGGCAAGAAGAAATAATAATTGGTAAAGAAGAATTTGAGCCCAAGAACTCATACCTGAGGTGTGGAGGAATTGGTTTTAACTCTAACACTGGTGGCTCCTCAATGGATGGCTTAGTTGGTGGCTTTTTCCGATTTTCAAGATCCAAGAACAATTTCCTAGGCTCATAAGAATATGAGCCCATACCATGCAAAGCATTCACGTATTCCACTCTACTTGCATCATCATTGACATCCATATTAAGAAGCACGGCCTCAAGGGGATCTTCAACATTGATCATGGAATTTGGGTCATCCACTATCACAGTTATGACAATGTCCATAAATGAACACACCTCAGTGCTATTGGGTTGTCTCATTGATTTGAAAACATGGAAAACAACCTTCTCATCCCCTACACGGAAAGTCAACTCACCCACTTCAACATCAACCAATGCCTTCCCCGTAGCTAAGAAAGGTCTCCCAAGAATAATCGGGACTTCAAAGTCCACTTCACTATCCAAGATGACAAAGTCGGCTGGTAATATGAATTTATCAACATGGACAAGAACATCACAATTATGCCCAAGGGTCGCTTCATCGACCGATCCTCCATTTGAAGTCTCATTAAGGTTGGTTGAGGTTGTCTTATTCCCAAGGTCTTGAAGATCGAATAAGGCATCAAATTTATGCTAGCCCCCAAAATCAAAAAGGGCCTTGGCAAAATCCACACTACCAATGGTGCAAGGGATAGTAAAAGCTCCAGGGTGTTCAAGTTTTGGGGCCACAGAATGTACGATAGCACTCACTTGATGAGTCATCTTAATTGTTTCACACTTCATTGACCTCTTCTTTGTTACCAAATCCTTCATAAACTTTGCATACCCCGGCATTTTCTCAAGTGCCTCCACCAAAGGCATATTGATTGTAAGACTCTTCATCATTTCAATGAACCTTTTGAATTGGTTATCACCCTTTTGCTTTGATAACTGTTGAGGATAAGGCGGAGGTAGTCTAGGAAAAGGTGCCTTGGCTTTGGGCACGACCGGCTCGGGTATATCAATCACGTGTTCCCTAAACGGGTTCACGGCATCTTGTGTTTCCACCTTGGCCTCATCAATATCGACCCTCACTTTATTGTTCACATTGGTCTCAACCATATCTTCAACTATCAAAGGACTCACATCTTCTTGGAACCCAACATCATCATCCAAAACCTGATTTTCTTTTGAGGCATGCACATCACCGCCTCTCCCACTTCTTGTTGTAACTACCATCACATGATTGTTACCTCCCTTTAGGTTCACTACCGTATCACTTGGTAGAGCACCCTTAGGTCGAGTGTTCAACGATTGAGAGATTTGGCCTAATTGCACCTCCAAGTTTCGAATAGAGGTATTGTGGGAAGCCAATTGAGCATCGGAGTCTTGGTTCTTCTTCATCATTTGTTTGAACATTATTTCTATTCTTCCCATATCATTACTCGTAGAACTAGACCCTTGAGATTGAAATGGAGGTGGATTGTTCGGTTGTTGATACATTGGGGGCCTTTGAAAACCTTGCCCCTGGTTGCCTTGATGTCCTTTGTTATTCCACCCACCTTGACCATTGTTGTTATTTCCATTCCAATTCCCTTGGTTACCCGAATTGTTGTTCCCTCAATTTCCGCCTTGATTGTTGTTGTTCCAATTATTGTTGTTATTTCCATTCCAATTCCCTAGGTTAGCCGAATTGTTATTCCCCCAATTTCTGCCTTGATTGTTGTTGTTCCAATTACCACCACCTTGTTGATTGCCCCAATTTCCTTGGGGTAGCCATTGTTTATTTGAAGAGTTGCCTCGATTACCTTGATAGTTATTGAAATATTGAACCTCTTCGCTTTGCTCATCATAACACTCATTTGAGAAACCACCACCATCATCATATTGATCATAATTTCCTTGAGATTGTTGCCCTCTTTGCCTTCTCTTAAGCATATTCACTCCTTCCATGGCATTGACTTGGTGAGGTTTTTGGACTTGTTACAATTGCGCCTTTGCCAATTGATTCATAGTCGTAGTGAGCTCGGTAATAGCTTGACCGTGGTCATTAAACTCCATGTGCAAATGGATGACCGTGGGGTCAGCTTGGGGCACATTTGCTCGGCTTTTCCATGCCAAAGAAGTGTCGACCATTTCATCTAAAACATCATAAGCTTCATTGTAAGGAAGCTTCATAAAGTTGCCTCCGGCCAATTGGTTCACAATGCATTGATTAGTGGTAAATGGTTTGTTGAATCATCACTTCCGTCATATCATTATTTGGGCACTCTTTCACCATTGTTCTAAATCTCTCCCATATTTCATGCAAGGGTTCCATTGGCTCCTGCTTGAAAGCCAAAATTTCATCCCGAAGCACCGCCATGTGACTTGGAGAAAGAACTTGGAAATAAATTTGTCTGCCAATTCATCCCACATCGTGATGGAATGATTGGGGAGCCTTTCTAACCAATCCAATGCCTTACCCCAAAGAGAAAATGGGAAAATCCTCAATCTCTACGTATCCTCGGACACGTTTGTTTGCCTTCTACCCCAGCATGTATGTACGAACACCTTCAAGTGCTTGTAGGCATTTTGATTGGAGGCGCCCGTAAAATACCCTCTTTGCTCGAGCAAGGTCAAAATGACATTTGTAATTTGAAAGTTCCCCACCTGGATTCGGGGAGGAACGATGGCACTCGCATATCCTTGATTTGGGAAGACTCTAGGAGCCACTCTTGGCGGTGGTGGAGAAGGGTCTAGAATATTGTTGTTGTCATTTGCATTGGCCTGATGACCTCTACGTCAAACATGAGGTAAAATAGGAACCTTTTCTTGATCAAGATTATCTACCTCCTCCCTTGCATTCACATTAGCAAGAGGGTCATTGGCATTGAGAGCCATTTTTACCTGAGTAATCGACACAAACAAAATTAGTAAATAAGAAGTAAGGAAGAGAAACACACAAAGCTACTAAATAGATAGCCAAACACCGTAAGCTCCCTGGTAACAGTGCCAAAAAGTTGATCGCAGCCAACTCTACGCTATTAAAGAGTAGGAGAAGAGGGTCGCAATAACTTTTACCCGATATGAGGGTCGGGATCGAATCCTCAGGGAGCTAGAAGGGAATTCGGGTATCTACATAGGATAGAGTTGCGTGTGAGCTCTTAGATGATCTTATCTTTATTTTTGGGTTTTTAAACTACAAACTACTAATTAAAGCTAGATTATGCTATGAGATGACTGCTAAAGTTGTATCTAATGGGAAGAAAGGCACTAGGGTCATGGCATCACCTAGGTGGCTAATTGACGGGTAGATGTTACTAAGGTTTGATTGACATAATTGGGGCTTATGCTATAACCGTTGCACAATTTTACCCACTCTCACACCTCTCGATAGAGATCTCCGTAGAGAGAGTGATTTTGCCCAATTGACTCTCTCGAGACCAAATGGGTAGGCAAATTAGATCAAGCAACTAGGGTTCAAGTAGGGTGATTACTCTCTCGAGGTTTAACCCGTTAATTGGGACTATCATTTCTCATGAGTCCATCCCAATTCCTTGTTGGCTCAATTTTGGGGTCATAGACTCTCTTTCTCAAGATGAGTTAAAACCACAAAACACAAATCAGTGTTTGCAATCACTTGACCGCAGACCGCACAAAAGAGTAGTGCAGCCGTGGAGCCCTGACCGCGGACTGCGAGATATGAACCGCGGCTGCATTTCCCTTGAGCCCAGTTTCCTAACTCTCTAAATCTCCAAGTGCGGCCGCATACCACTTTGCGTGGTCCTCACTAGGCCTTCTTCCCTTAGATTTCTTAGCCTTTGATACTTGAGCAGGTTTCACTCCTTTTTGACCCGATCTTTGATATTTTGTCACTTTGTCGATCAAACCTACAAACAAGCATAACCTGTAAGCCTTTTGGAACCATTTTGTACAAATATATGATCAAAGCAGAGGCAAGTAGGGCCATAAAACATGTTAAAATCCTAACTTATCAGGGTTCATCTGGGAGTTTAGAAGAGGGTAGTGAAGATTCTAAACCCTCTTCCGCACATTCTCCCTTAGTTCTAATCAATTTGGATGACGATGATGAAGTCTCGAATAACGGGAGAGGGGGTGATCAATTTTGGGAGGCCTGGCTCAATCAAGGAACTCGGAGGTGTGGGCTGATAGGTTTGTCAGTGAGAAAGCTTATACAAAATTTCAGGAATGGTGGACTCATAGGTCATTCACTCTTGAGCAACAAATCATAACCAAAGACTTGAGCCAGCACAATCCAAATTTTCTAAAGCAATTCTCAGAGAGAAAAGGATGGAAATGGTTCTCCGGCCGTCTGCATGATGCCAATGAATAACTCGTCAAGGAGTTTTATGCCAATGTTTCCCACATCAAAAAGGTACAAAAGTGACGAAGGTCTAAAACTTGAAAATTTGGTTTGATGGACAAGCACTGAACATATATATAGGGTTTGAGGAGGTTGAGGCGGTGCAATACCTGGAGAAGCTAGCCTTGGGTGAAAAAAAGCAATTCGCCCATGGCTAGCTGAGTTACTTGCTATTCCGAGGACGACACCTGTATAGCTAACAACAGGAGTGCCAATCATAACTTTGAAGGAAAAGTGTGGCACACATTTGTGTGCAGTCGTCATGACCCTCGCCAGCATGAAAATGT
This sequence comes from Nicotiana glauca, assembly GCA_026770625.1. Lineage (NCBI taxonomy): Eukaryota > Viridiplantae > Streptophyta > Magnoliopsida > Solanales > Solanaceae > Nicotiana > Nicotiana glauca. The sequence continues at coordinate 85,502 of MU740775.1, read as the reverse complement.
CCTTCCACTTTCCCAAGAAGTGCTGGTAGCTTCTATCATGGTAGGATATCCTATTAATGTAGGGAACTTGATGTCGTACAACATCTCCAACACAGTCCATAAAGAAGAAAGATCTTATCTCGACCCCAACCTTCTAACTGAGTATTTCAAATATCAAGGGGTGTAGCTGAGACATTTTGATGTGGAGGTGAAGGCTAAAAAGCCTTTCTCATGGTATCACCTCCAGGGAGCAGACAACCCTAAATTCAAGGGTAAAGCCACTACCTCCACTGGCCAGTTTGAAGAGCTAGGGGTATTGGCCACTGGATCAGTTGTCGAGCCCTCCACAGCAACCAATACTTCTACCGGAGCAGCAGCCATGCCTCCTCCATCTTCAATGCCATTTTCAGTGCCTTCATCTTCTACCTACCCTCAGACTGTACTGAGGGTTTCCCATACACTATCCAGTCTCAACAACTGGATGAAGGCAGCTACCATAAAGCTGTCTGTCGTATCCAGTCAATGACAACACAGTCTTCTGTCCCAACAGAGCTTCAGGTACCTCCATCAGTGGAGAAATCATTGAAGAAGATTCTGGACAACCAGAAGAAGATTCTGGATGACTAGAAGAAGATCTGGGAGAATCGTGATACTCCTGGGAAGGTAATCAAGGATTTGGGAAAACAGGTGAAGAAGCTGAAAAGACTCAAAATGAGTCTGTAGGGAAGTTGGCTAAGGAGGTTGAGAAGATTGCACATGCAGGGGACTTGCAAATAGACCTTTTTATGGAGGAGACAGTTCCAACAGCACATGTAGTTGAGCCCGAGGTACCAGGGGTACCAGCCGGCCAGTCTGAGGATCCAGCTGCAGCATCACACACTGCTGAGTTCAGATGCTCGGCAACCCTATAGTCCCCAGTCAGAGGATGTGGAGATACAATTAGAGGATGCTGAGGACCCTGTTCAGGTTGAGGACCCAATGCAGATAGATGTTACACCCTGCAATATTACATCGATATTACGTCCCACGGTGTTATATTACAATAATATTTTGCATTGCAGTACTAATTACGATGATCCTACGCTTCGCAATATTTAATTACGACGATGTTCCACCATATATTATTGTACATTTAATTTGTCGTAAGGTAATTGACATCAATCTAAGGAAAAGATTATTTGGAGATTATAAGGATTCTATTATTTCAAACAAGTGATGAGAAAATCCGTGAAGGTGAGAGGGGAAGAAAGCCAAAGAAAATGAATTTTCGTCCAAGTTTGGCATGTTGGGGATACAATTCAGGCCGAGCGTTAATACCTGATATTTATGGAGTAGTACCATACAAGGTACCATATGACCATGATTGTACGATGTATAAAGTTTGTTAAAAGTGAGTAGTATTTTAAGCAAGTTGAGATAATTCTGAATTATGAAAGTAAATGGTAATTATCCAAAATATTTTGAATAAGATATAATGTGGCAGATTTGCCCTTAAAAACATGGTGACTCATGCATTATTAATACATATGTGACATGATTTGAAGATTTGACCCCACTTTGGCATTCTTTTAATCATAAAGGATGAACTTCAATCCTGTATCAAATGTATGATCTTGATGATACATATTACTCAACTCAACAACAGTATACACAATGCAGTATAAGATAAGTGTCCGACGAAAATTCTTAAATTTACAACGAAATTTCATACAAATTTTATACTACATAATAGTGACGAGATTTTGCGATTATGAGGAAGTACGGTACAATCTTATCCAAGAATATCATACGGATTTTTTTCTAGTACAATCCGTTGTTACGTGTTGTCACAAAGACGTGGATTAGAGGGATTCTTAAGAGAATCGGCTCAGGTATGTTAAGGCTATCCCTTCTTTCTTTTTGGCTTGATCCAAATAATACAAATGAAACGAGCAAAATATACAACTTTCATAAATGACTCTATTCATAGAAATACTAGATGTGTATATATTCTAGATTCCCCATGTGGATTATTATTATATCTTCTGTTCATGGGTCTCAGAAAAATATGTATTTGATAAAGTTTATCCGAAAGGCATACGGATTTTTATGGCATTCCAAGAAAATCTTATTAACGTATTTCTTATGCATTTCATGCATTTATACAAGTACATTGATCCATAATATATATATATATATATATATATATATATATATATATATATATATATATATATATATATATATATATATATATATATATATATGGCATTATATACGCACCACCACCTGATCAGCTGGTATACGTTGATAATTTTGCCCATAGTTGCCGAGATGATATTATGGGAAGCCCCCAGAGGCCTGATGATGTTATGAGAACGACATGACATTCATACGCATATGCGATACACAATAATTATTTCATGATTTACGGAGTTATCTAGACTTACAGGTTGAGTCATTTACTCTATATTCCTTTCATGCATGTTATGTACTTATTTATGTGCCTTACATACTCGGTACATTATTCGTACTGATGTCCCTTTTGCCTAGGGACACCGCATTCATGCCCACAAGTCTCGATAGACAGATCGAGAGTCCTCCAAGCAGGCGATTAGCTCAGCGGATGATGTTGGTGCATTCTATTTGCTCCGGAGTTGCTCGTTTGGTCAGTATGATTTAGATATATATTGTTTGGTATGGCGGGGCTCTGTCCTGACCTTTATGACAATTATGTATCCTTAGAGGCTGTATACAGATGTCATGTACATAAAATATTATACGTCCTTATTGGTCTATGTTTAGTATACGAGTGGTTATTTTGGCCTTATAGGCCCGTACATCATATGTATAACTTTGGATTACATGTTGGATCATCCAATGTCGAGTATTTCTTCATATTTTATTGTACTTATCCCATGAAAACCTCTCGGGCTCATTTACCTATGATAGTATGAAATGGAAGATATGTTAGGTAGATACTCGGTTGAGTAAGGTACCGGGTGCCCGTTGCGTCCCATCAGTTAGGATCGTGACAAAAAAGACCACATAGGGAGTTTTCTTTACTCTCTACCCCTTTTTCCTTGTTCTTATTTGTTATTAACATTGAGGACAATGCTATCTTTAATTTGGGGGTGGTCCATTTTGATTTATGACATTTGGTATGCAATAACCATTACACTATTTTTTTTATCTTTATTTATATTTATTTTTACTTTTGGTATGTATATATTCATTGTTTTCACTTTTCGCATGTGTATATATTTACCATTTCATGTATATATTCATTTCCATTTATGTATATATTCGCTTTACCTCCGGTTTGTATATATTCAGTTTAATTTCTGTAGTTTACTTCATAACTTCTTTCGTTATTTTCCTTAGTAGCATGGCTTCTTATTTTCTTTAGTATCTTCTTTTTTAATTTGTTAGCTTTTTTTATGCTTTATGTGAACAATAAGCCTTTAATTTTCTTAATACCTCGGTTCAACTTCGGGTGGCTCTTCTCAACGAAAGATGGCGTGACAACCTTCTTAAGGGATTGAGTCTATTTCTTTATGTTTTGGTATATATAGTAGTCATGAATAAAAGTGTCTCAAGCAGGCTTCACTTGGTACTAACACATTTACCTTCGACCTTATGGTTAGAAACAAGTTGGTTGCAAAGAATAGTTCTAGCTATGATCTTTAGACTCTTGTGTTGACTAAAACAATCATCGAGTGGTTTCTTTGAGCCATTTCTAATGTTCAATCTTAGCTAGGGTTGTTGTAGGCCCTCAACTCTATTCTCTTTAACAATCCAACAGCTTGTGAGGTGAGGTATTAAAGTGCAAGTCCAAGTTCCGTTTCAATAAGTCTAGAACTTGCCCTGAATGTTTGTCTAGGCAAAATTCTAAGTGTAGCTCGACTTAAGAAATGCTTGCACGCTCTCCTTGATCCAATTTGCAACTTGAAAACTTCCATTCGCTACCAATGTGATATCTCTAGTCAACCTCTTTGAGTCGAAGCTATTTTTCTTTCAATAACCACGTTACAAGCCTTTATCTGTTCTATGATGATCCTCTCTTGGCACCCGATCTTTCCTTGGCATTCTTGATAGACAAGTTGCAAAAGCATAATTTTGGGGGAGAGATGAGGAATGTGAAAGTGATAAAAGGTACAAAGAACAAAAAGAAATGAAGAAAAGGGAAGGCAAAGAAAAGAAAGAAAATCCAAAAAGAAAGTGAATAAGATAGAAAGTTGAAGAGATTCAAAAAAACAATGATGAAAGACATGGAATGATTAGAAAAGGAGAAAAATGATTGTCATGAGCAAAAAATAATGACAGTGTATCTCTCTAGTCCCCTAAGGAAGAATAAAATGACTTAAAGAGTAAAGAAAGTATGAGCCGAAATGAAAAAATGGAGTACTTAACAAAAGATGAAACCTTCGTATGCCGATAAATCCTACCTTGATCCAAAAGCCTTCATTACATTTATGCAAAATCCCTATATGATTTCAAGTTGAGTGAACTTATATTAATGGTGATTTACATAACGGGCAAGCTTATGGTACTTAGAGTCGTACTTGTGGCATTCTTTTGAGAGAGATGAGCGTACTTCTTCAATATCCTTATTTTTGAGTGTTACAATTCTAAAGTGAGATTTGCTTATAGAGAGTAGAGGAGAAGGAGTTTGAGTTCCACAATGACCTACGTAATAGAACGAGCTTCCTTGATGAATTAAGTCAACTCTTGATGCTCTAGTGTCGCATTAGAACTATGGTACTCAAAAGGTCAAAACATTGTGTTGTTGATTATTCATTTATGTTGAAGGTAATTGTTAGTGCCAATTGATGCATGATTGATTCACCGTAGGCCAGTTGAAATATCTTTTTGTTCTAGTGGAGGTGGGAATTACCTTATTTGCTTGAGGACAAGGAATTGCTTAAGTTTGGGGGAGTTAATAAGTAGGGATTTAACCTATTATTTGCTCTCTTTTACTTGTGTTTCGGGCCAAAAATGCGTGAAGGTATTCCCGGAAACTTATGTAAGATGCTTGCTTGCAGAAATTGTTCAAAATGTGACAAAGGAGTCATAATCAACTCATAAAGGAGTCAAAACTTGAATAAAAACCAAGACTAGGCCAAGAAGTACGGACCGCACAAATATTGTGCGGCCGCGATCACAAATACGTGGTCCGTGAAAGGGAGGTTCAGAGAGTTGCATTTTCAGGGCAAAAGATAAGCGCAGACCATACCAGAAATGTGTGGCCGCAAATGTGACGATCCGACCATTCGTCTTAAAAATTAATTCCCCGATCCCCTATTAACTATTTTTCCCAAGTTTATATCTTCTAATTTAATTTGTCGGGATGTTCGATTTTGAGTTTCGGAGAGTTTTGGTACACTTAGTCCCTAAATGAGAGCTTAAGTGTTGGAGAATTTACTGCAGTTGAAACAGTGTGAAGACGGCCTCGGAATGGAAATATGATGGTTCTGTTAGCTCTGTTGGGTGATTTTGGGGTTAGGAACGTTTTCGGATTGCGTTTTGGAGGTCCATAGCTAATTTAGGCTTGAAATGCTCAAAGTTGAATTTTGGAAGTTTCCGGTTCGATAGTGAAATTTTGATCCGAGGCTTAGAATTGAATTCTAAGAGTTGCAGTAGTTCTGTTATGTCATTTGGGATGTGCGTGCAAAGTTTCAGGTCATTCGGACGAGGTTTGGTAGACTTTTTGATCGAAAATGTGGTTTTAGAGTTTTTGGGATTCCTAAGCATGAATCCGATGAAAAATGGGTGTTTTGATGTTGTTTTTAGCATTTCGAATGTTAGAACAAGTTTGAATGATGTTTCAGGATTGTTTGGCAGGTTTGGTTGAGGTCCCGGGGGCCTCGGGTGTGTTTTGGATGTTCAACGGGTCATTTTTGGAACGTGTAGAATTGCAGAAAATCTAGTATATGGTTTCCTTCATCGCGTTCGCGACCTTTCCTCCGCGTTCGCGTAGAGTAATTCTGGAGGGTGATCAAAATTGTTCTTCATAATCGCATTGATTGGCTCGTGATTGCGGAAGTCTGTTCTTTCCTTCTTCGCGTTCGCGTTCCCTCTTCCGCGTTCGCATAGTAGAATTGGAGCTGGTGGTTCACTGGCCCTTTTACCCTTCGCTATCGTGTGGCCTTGCCCGTGAACTCCTAAGCCTCTTATTTACCTCTTCTGCGATCGCATACATCATGTCGCATTTGCATAGACCAATTCAAGGACCTTCAATTTTTCCTCTTCGCGATCGCAAGCATCCTTTCAGATCGCAGTGCACAAAATATCTGGGCAGATTTCTTAAAATCCCAATTCGAGGGTTTAAGCCTATTTTCACATTTTTCAAATTTAGGAGCTTAGGAGCGGCGATTTTTGAAGACTTTTGCACCTGGGTAACTTGGGTAAGTGATCTCTACCCAACTTAGATCAATTTCCATGATTCCTAATTTAAATCTAGCCTTTAAATTTCGAATTTGGTGGAAATTTTTGGGAAACAATTTGATAAACTTCATAGGCCGAATTATTGAGTTTTGATTGGATTTTTGACATCCAATTTGAGAGATTCTTATATGATTAGACTCGTGCGAGTGTGATGATTCTAAAAATATAAATTTCACCCGATTCTGAGATATGGGCCTGAAGGGCATTTTGGTCATTTTACATAATTTCGCGTATTAGCTTAGGATTTAATTATAGAATCAGCTACTCGAAGTATTATTTACATTATGAAAAGGAATTGAATAGATTTTGGCCATTTGGAGTCGGATACTAGTGGCAAAAAAAAATGTGGTTTCGGATTGATTTGAACTTGTTCGAGGTAAGTGGCTTGTCTAACCTTGTGTGGGGGACCTTCCCCTTAGGATTGGTATATTTGGTAACTGAATTCCCTTGTGCATGAGGTAACGGGAACGTACTTGTGCAAATTTTTGGAAATCTAGTTTTTCTTAAAGTATTCATTAGCATATTTATTTTCCTGCTTTATTATGCTTGCAAATTTAGCATGTTGTTAGTTAGAAAAGCATGTTTAGTTGACCTAAATTTCCTATTTGCGTAAATTGCCTTGATTGCATTACGTAGAGCATGTTAGGCTAGAATTACTTGTTTCCTTGATATGAAATTTCCATTTTTGAGTATCTTCTTGTTGTTGTTGTGTGATTACATTGAGACTGCAGATGTGGGATTCCGGTAGCTCCCGCTTGTCTATTTACTTTGGGACTGTGGGTTAGATTCCCAATAGATCCCCCTTCACAATTACTTTGATACTACGGGTTAGATTCCCGATAGATCCCCCTGCACAATTATATGGAACTACGGGAATGCGCCCGGTAAATTCCCCCAGTACTCGGTATTTATATTTGGGGACTACGGATCGAGATTTATGGTAGATCCCCCGCGCACTGATAGTTGACGACAGGACGGGATCACAGGAGATCCTTCAGACATATATATGATGGACTATGGGACGGTATCCCGGAAGATCCACTAGATAGTTGTGATTGGGACCACAAGACGGTATCCTGGAAGGTGCCCTGGTTGTTATCTCTGTGTTGAGCTGTATTTCTTTCCGTTGTTTGTTTGACTCTATTCTAGTTGTTGTTGTTCTTTCAATTCTATGTTATTTCTAACTGTTACACTTATTTATACTGTTTTACTCACACTGTTAACCATTATATCTTATTTGATCTCAGTAGGGCCTTGACCTTTCTCGTCACCGCCCGACCGAGGTTAGTCTTGGCACTTACTAAGTACCGCTGTGGTGTACTCATGCCTCTTTTGCGCATGTTTTTCATGTTCAAATCCAGGTACTTCTTCTCAAGCCTACCATCCTTGAGGGAGGCGGCTACTTAGAGACTTTGAGGTACATCTGCCACATCCGCAGACAGAGGAGTACCTTTCTATTCCTGCTTTCTAGTGTTTAGTCTTTCTGTACTTTCAGTTCTTATTAGACAAATTCTGGAGTTAGAGCTATGTAGTATTTCTCTTTTTCTTAGCTTGTGATTCGTGGGTTTCCCAGTCTTGGATTTGGATATTGGTTTGGAGTTTTATATATATGGTGTATGGCGAGTGGCACATTTAAACACTATTAATGCTTTATTCTTTTTTTTAATTGTTTCATTTTTGCAAGTTTGGTTATTTTCTGCAAATTTATGCTTACCTAATCGAAGAGACTAGGTGCCACACGACAATTCATGGAGTGCGAACTATGGTTGTGACAGCAAAAGTCTCTCTACGACCGAGATAGAAATTATGTGGACCGTGATGCATGAAGTTCAGAGAGCTCACAACTCGAGAAAAAGAAAGAAGTGCGGTCCGCATCAAAATTGTGCGGCCGCAGAAGTCCCTTACGTGGACGCGATTGAAACTGCGCGTTCTGCGAAACTCAACTCAACCCAAATCCAGATTTGAAGTACGGGGACCTCGATCAAAATTACGCAGCTGCGAAAGCAAGAATACGATCGCGCTCAGAATTACGCGGGTAGCACAACCTCTGTAAGGTATTTTTGTTTGAAAATTTCAGCTTAGTATAAATAAATCTTTTTGAAATTTTAGGTCATGTTATGTATTATCGGAGCATGTGAGATGGTTGTACATTCCGTTTTGGGCAATTTTGTACTAGAATTATCTTTCAACATAAGATTTTCGTCTTTTAATCTAGAATTATGAATTTTATCTTCTTTTCATCTATGATTCATGTTGTTTCCATTAGTAGCTAGACCCATAGCTATGGTTGTGATCCAACCCTAATGTGGGTATTTAATGGGTATTAAATTCTAGGGCTTGAATGTGTATGGGTTAGTGATATTTAGCCTAGTTCTTGCTAGAACTATATAACTAATGGTTGCAAATATTGATTCATGCTTTTATTAATTAGTCTCTACTTGAGAAAGAGGGACTAAGTCTAGGAAAACTAGGCTAACAAGGAATTAGGGTGAATTAAAGAAATTGATAGCCCCAATTAAAGGATTAAACCTAGTGGTAGTAATACCCTACTTGAGCTAATATTACTTGAATTGCATGAATACCTAATTGGACTTGAGAAAGCCAAATTGGGCAAAATCACTCAAACTGCCGAGAGGTATAAAGTGAGTACCCGGGTGTGATAGCTATATTATGATCCCAACTAATCATGCTTGCCCAAGATTTTTGCTACCCATTAGATATCCACCTAGGTAGAAGTCAAGACCCTAGTCTCTTTAAAAATTTGAAAAACATCAACAAAAATAGTCCTTAGTTTCAATTATTGCATACAATAAAGTAAAGTTAGAAGTAGAAATCAAACCCAAAACTTGTGGAAGTGTAATTAGATTCAAAGCCCGCATCTAGCTTAGATATAAATTTAATTCTAATTATTAACTCCCTGTGGATTCAATCCCGGCCTAGTTGGGTTAAAACTACATCAACCGCCCTCTCTACTCAATAGTAGTGTAGGGTTGGACCCGATCAATTTTTGTCACGGTTCTTTTCAAAGGTGGATGTTGTGTGAATTGGGTGGCTCTTCCCAACAATGGATGGTGTGACAGCCTTCTTAAGGGATTGAGTCCGTTTTCTTTATATTTTGGTATATATAGTAGTAATGAATAAAAGTGTCTCAAGCAGGCTTCACTTGGTAATAACACATTTACCTTCGACCCTATGGTTAGAAACAAGCTGGTTGGCAAAGAATAGTTCTAGTTGTTACCTTTAGACTCTTATGATGACTAAAAAATTCATCGAGTGGTTTCTTTGAGCCATTTGTGATGTTCAATATTAGCTAGGGTTGTTGTGGGTCCTCGACTATGTTCTCTTTAACAATCTAACAGCTTATGAGGTGAGGTATTGAATTGCAAGTCCAAGTTTCATGTGAATTAGTCTAGAACTAGGTCTGAATGTTTTTCTAGGCGAAATTCTAAGTGTAGATTGACTTGAGAAATGATTGTAGACTCTTCTTGATCCAATTTGCAACTCTAAAGCTTCCTTATACTACCAATGTGATATCCCAAGTCAACCCTTTTGAACCGAAGCCCTTTTTCTTTCAATAACCGCGTTACAAGCCTTTATCCATTCTATGATGACCCCCCTTTGACACCTGATCTTTTCTTACCATTCTTGAAAGATAAGTTGCAAAAGGATAAGTTTGGGGGAGAGATGAGGAATGTAAAATAGATAAAAGGTACAAAGAACAAAAGAAATGAAGAAAAGGAAAGGCCAAGAAAAGAAAGAAAATCCAAAAAGAAATATGTCAAAAAGAAAGTGAATAAGATAGAAAGTCGAAGGGATTCAAAGAAAGAAATGATGAAAGTCATGAAATGATTAGAAAATGAGAAAAATAATTGTCATGAGCAAAAAAGAGTATTGTGCATCTCTCAAGTTCCCCTAAGGAAGAAGAAAATGACTCAAAGAGTCAAGAAAGTATGAGCCAAAATGAGAAAATGGTGCTCTTAAGGAAATATAAAACCTTCATATGCCGATAAATCTTGTCACACCTCCTTTTTTACTACACCCGCGAGGGCGTAAAGGAGTTTTTCCAATTAAAGGACAATCGAAATGAGATTCGTTTATTAAGAGATTCAGAGTCGCCATTTGGGAGATTTATGGTGTCCCAAGTCACCGGTTTTAATCCCGAATCGAGGAAAGGGTTTGACTCTATATTACAGTCGCAAACCAGAAATCTGGGTAAGGAATTCTATTAACCCGGGAAAAGGGGTTAGGCACTCCCGAGTTCCGTGGTTCTAGCACGGTCGCTCAACTGCTATATTTGGCTAAAATCTGATTTTATATAGTGCAATTTTAGAATTATTTACCGCTTTTAGTCAATTATAAAGAAAGTGAACGTCGCTTAAGAACGTGTTTTCGGATCACGTCACATGAAATGTACCCGGATCTTCGACACATTCTTATTCAATATTTTTGGATTTGAATTTGGGTCGCATGAAATACACACCCGTATTTAGGAAAGTAAAATTATTAAAACGCGTCTAAAAGGACCAACGTGTTCTTAGCTTCACCGGAGGCCATGAAAATTCGCTAAATGGCACGTCCTAAAGTCTAAGTATTTTTAATATATACATTTATGAGGGTCCCACAGTTTATGTGCTTTGCCCGGCGAGGCTCATCTCATGTGTTTTTTAAAAGGGCAAACCTAAGAGCAACTATGATTATCTACTTTATTGTTTGGCTCTAATCGGGCTAATTAATTTGTGCGTATAAATATAAGCCTCAAATTCAAGTCCGAATTCAAACAAAAGGGGGGACCCTTTTAATTTAAACCGGCCACCTAATTTGAAACCCAAACTTACATTTGCAAAATAATATCCCATATTTCCTACTAAATGTTCAAGAGCTAATTCATGTTATTTTAAAAAGAATTCTGTAATCAGCCTAAGCTGGGCTTCCACAGCCCGTCCACAGGACCGTTGGACCCTCACTGCTAAAAATTCAGCAGGTATTTTCGTGACCTGGGCCTGACGGTTGGCCTATCCCAAGTCCAATTTATTGCACGATTAGGCTGCCAGTTGGCTCAAACTGTCTTTTAAGTTGGCGAGTACACCACAAGGCCCAAAGTCTATTTATGAATGGCAGGTACAATAAGTTACAAAAATAAAACTAAACTAATGAATGCGAATAACATTTAATTTCCAATTACATCTCAGTACCATTGTGAGCTTAGATCTCTTTTAACAACTAGAAATAAAAGGAGTTGAAACACGAGGATATGACTTCGATCAGGCACTCATGGTTACTCAATTATCACTTGCAATATAGATATCCTGAACTCAAACTAGTTGCTGACATTTACCAATCTCTTTTGAACCCATCTTTTATTTATAAGATTAATGAAATTTAACTCCTACATCAATCTTCTCAAACATGTTTCATGACTACAATGCTAAATGGACTTAACTACTAAACTTGCAACCATCTGTGAACCTTTTATCACTAAGTGCTTGCTAAAACTGAAATAGTTTATACAATCTAGAATAAGAATGTAGATACAGTCCCAACAGTATAACAACGAAATCTAAATAACAACAATGTGGATCTGATCTAAATAACAACGAAATTTAATTGAGTATGATACTAAACTAGCCTATAATACTACTGAGTAAATTCTATAAATCAGTTGTTCCAAGAGTCTAGATCATACAGTCAAATGCATGTATATAAACATCAAAGTTCAAACTATACTAAGCGAGTAAAGTAAACTACACACATCAACAGGCATAACTTTCAGGAGCAACTTAGGGGGCCATTGTATTGAATTTCCACGCTGAATCAGCTCCAATACAATCAGGATAAGAATTAGTACCTGGTTTTGAATTATAGCAGGAGAAGACAAAGTCAGCAGCAAGTAATAAGTTCACAACAGCCAAAATCAGTCCAATTGTCAGGAGGTGTTTAAAACCAAGCAAAACCCAAGCACACGACCACAAATCAGTTGAAATGCATCCAAATAGACTCGAACTCCCCCAAAATGTTCCAGCAAACCCAAAACTCACACAAACCAGTTTAATTGAACCCAAAGTTGCTCGATACCAGACCAAACTACTTCTGACACCTCCAGTTATCAGAATTGAACTTAGGAAGTGCAAGTTAATAGCTCAAAGTCGAAAATTCTCTTAAATTTTAATAGAACAATAGCAATTTTTGGAATTTTTGAAGTTTTTGTTCTTTTTTTTTTTTTTGGTTTTTGGAAGTGAATTCTCACTGCAGATTCGAAAATTCAATGAAAGAGGCTCTTTTTTCCAAAAAAGAAGACCCCTCCCACAAGGCATTAAGTTACCTTTTATAGGCACAGTCAAAAGGGATCTTAGATTTGTATTTGCAAAACAACCCCTATTTTATTTCTGTTTAAACCCCTTACTCTTTTGCCTTGTTACACAAGTCAGTGCCTCAAATTTCCTAAATCTCTAAGTATACCACTATGTAGAAGGTTCTAGGAATTTCAGGTGTGATCTACAACATTTATGCACCTTATTAATTACCCACAATACCCTTGAACTTATTTGAAACTAGTAAGTTATCCTAACCCTGCCCACTTCTAACTATGGTTATCTAGTTAACTAACAGTCCCCAAAGTATTCGGCTAATGAATTTAAAACACAAATCAAGGAACTATTGGAACCTAATCAAACTAAATCTAACTTAATTACCAAACTAATTTCATCCGTAATGGATTTATCCCAAAGAAATCATGCTAATAATCAAACAAAATGAATTGCAACCCAAGTGAATAGAATCAGACATGAAATTAAAATAAGAAATCTAATCAGAACTCAAACTATGTTTTAAAACGAAAATTAATGAATATGACAGAACAAAAGAATTAAGCGAGAAGGCGATGCTTACAGCCATGGCTCGAACTATGGTTAACTCTCGAACTCCACATTCAACCACTCTCGGCGACGTTTGGGCTTTGGTTGATGATAAAATTTTTACGAAGGAGGCCCAGGGACCTTACGGTGTTAGTTGCATGTGTTTGGGGCATTTAGGGTTCTGGCCGAAAAACCTAAAAATTGACACTCGAAGCTTTCCGACCATGTTTGAGGGGTGAGGCTAAGGGGGTTGGGTAGAGGGTGATGAGGCGAGACTAAGGTGTTAATTTGGTGCTATTTGGCCAAGGTGGCATCGTGGCCAAAAAACTTTGATTGATTATTAGAGACTTTTGACCGTGATTCGAAGGGAACAGTGGTATGGCTGGAAAGAGAGGACCAAGGAAATTCATAGGTGTATTTTTGGTGGCCGTTGGCATAGGTAACATTCGCCGCCGGCGACTATTCCGGCGACGTTACAGGTTAAGTATGAGGAAGATTAAGACTGTCTAGGGTTGTGACCGGCCTTTAGGACAATTATATTAAAACATAAGGATCATTGTAGGCCGTTGGATCCGGGCAAATCAATGGCTATGATTGAGTGACAAGGAACGATGTCGTTTTGGTGTTTACTAATGTGGACCAGTTCGGTCAGGATTGAGCCTGGGTTGAAGGTGGGTTCAAGGGTAATTTTGGTTTGGGGCGTTGGGCTGGGATACAAGAGGCCCAATTCCGGGTCCTTTATTAATCAGCCCTCTTTTCTCTTTGTTTTCTTTCGTTTGTTTCTTGTATTTTCTTTTTTTGTATTTCATTTTGAATTTTTATTTTTCCTGATTTTATAAAAATGCAAAAATAAAAATAAAGCCCTAATATATTTCAAAGTTGAACTAATTAACTCCTAAAATTGTTTAAAAACTATTTCGTGACGAATTCACAATTAAAACAATTAGAAATGCAAAAGTGGACTATTTTTGTTATTTTCTTCATATTGTGTTCTAAAAACAACTTAGCCACTAATTAATCCTAAAATATGAAGTTAAATCCTAAATGCATATGCCAAATGTATTTTTTGTATTTTTCATATGAATTAAAATGCACAAATAAAATGCAAATAATTAACCAAAAAATTCACAAAAATTGTAAGATAATAAAGAAATTGTTTTGTTTGAATTTTTGGAATAATTTGCTTAGGGCAAAAATCATGTGCTCACAGCTGCCCCTCTTTGCCCGGAAACACAAAGAGTTTTCGTGCAAAGATAAATGAGCGGAAACGAGCGATTTTTGCCCGTTTGCATATTCTGTATGAAGCATTTTTTTGAAAAGTTTGACCGCACCCTGCTTCAGAGGTTGCCTACATATCCTGGGCTAAACAAGAATCAGGTCAGTGTAGTTCGGAAAGGTTTGGTAGCTGGGACTACCAGGAGCTGTGATTTCATTGCTGTTGCTGCTGCTACTCCTTGCTGACCTGTTTATTACATCGTGTCAAAGTAAAAAGAAGCTAGCCTAAGCTATGATCTATGAATTACAAAAGGTCCTATCTATGTCTTCAAACTTGCTCTTGTGTTGTCTTGAACCTGTATTCTTCCGTTGGAACCCTTGCGTTGTTGCCTTGCATTGTGACCTGAGATGTTTTGCCATTCCTCCTAGTGATGCTTGACTACTGAAATTTGAAATATGTGCCTCTATTCTCCAGGCGGGCTCTTGATTGCTGACACTTGAAAAGTATTCCCTTGTTGTCCAGGTGGGCTCCTGACTGCAATGCTTGAAAATATTCCCTTATTCTCCAGGTAGGCTCCAGACTGCAACAAAATAGACAAACAAGGAAAAAATTTTGCCCCAGTCTGGTGACGGGACACATCATGTTATCAAAATATTAAAATTAAAAGCTAAAAATTTGAATTGTACTTCCCTTGTTCTCCAGGTGGGTGCCTGACTGCTGAAACTTGAAAAGTATTCCCTTGTTCTCCAGGTGGGTGCCTGACTGCTGAAACTTGAAAAGTATTCCCTTGTTCTCCAGGTGAGCGCCTGACTGCTGAACTTGAAAAGTATTCCCTTGTTCTCCAGGTGGGCGCCTGATTGCTGAACTTGAAAAGCATTCCCTTGTTCTCCAGGTGGGCGCCTGATTGCTGAACTTGAAAAGCATTCCCTTGTTCTCCAGGTGGGCGCCTGATTGCAACAAAATAGACAAAGAAAGCTTTCTGCCCCTGTCTCAATCAAAGAAAGATTTGTTAATACAAAATGGTGGTTAGCTTTTGGCATTCTTGTTGGGTATGTTCCTGCTTCCGGCTCTGCTCCAACTTGTTTCCCTGGACTTGCTTTGAAACGCCTCGACTTTCTGACTGACTTTCAACCCTCTGACTTTGATGACCCAGATGTTCTATCCCGTATTGCTTCTCCCCCACAGTTATCTGACTATCCCACTGATGGGATTTCCATTGGTCCTTCATGCCTTACTTTCTTTTGATACGTTCCAACCTTGTTCTATCGTACAACTGGGAAGCTGGTAGTTAGCCTTGACATCCTTCTTTTGTTTTTTAACAGAAATGACACTGAAACATCTTATAGACAGACTTCAAGAGAATGAAATGCAATGACCTTGAAGGTTAAGGATAGAAAGACTCTGAAAACGGATGATTTGTAATGAAGAGAAAAGGATAGGACTTATCTGAGTGGAACGGCTGGTACCATTGATTGCACCATGCATTTTGGATTAACCAGCCTAGTCTGTTCAATCAATCAACTTTCCATTGACATATTTGCTATTCCATACTTTCATAATCCGACTTTCACCAAAACCCAAACCTTTCTCGTCTTGCCATGTTTTGAGCAGCTTTCAACCACAGACTTGTTTCATTTGCCCTTCTGAAAACTCACCTTTGCCTTATCGTACCCGTGAGGGTTTTCACTAATAAGACTCTCTCATTTTGATATCTCTCAAAACTCACTTCGCCTTACGGTGCCCACGAGGGTTTTCACCAATAAGACTCTCTCATTTTCATCATTTTCCTTTCTCTCCTGGTATCAGAGTGTTTCCCCCAACATGAATCACTTTACCTACTCGCATTAGCATTTCTTAAAGATTGATCGAAAGGTCTTTCTTTGGACCGTAATGTGGCTTTTGGATGGGATTTAGAAAGAAGGGTATAGAGGCTCAAATTAATTTCATAGGTTTAAAATTACAATTTTCGGAATCAGATTTCTTACAACAACCACAACTTCTGCCCCAGTTTCTTTCTTGGGGACTTTTGGATTTTTATTTTGTTGTGACTGAACCTCAGAGAGAGGCTGCCTACGTACCATTTCGGGATCAAGTCAAACGTAGTTCAGGTCATAAAATTACTTTGTTGTTGCAATCTTTCCCTTTTCCACCTTCCTCTTTTTTTTCTTTTCATTTCTTTTCTTTTCCTTATCTTTTCTTTTCTTTTCTTTTCTTTTCTTTTCTTTTTTTCTTTTCTTTTCTTTTTCTTTTCTCTTCCTTTCCTTTTCACTATTTTTCTCTTGTTTCTCCAGTTACTTTCCCCATTCGGGTTTTCGTGTTTGTTATTGATTCCAAAAGAGGGTACGAAAGAAAAATAGAATAAGGCTCAAAGGCATAACAAAGGATAAAGTGTTTGGATAGCAGAACAAAATGCCTTCATCATTTCAATCTCAAAACATGCCAAATACAATTAGGTACATTTAGATAAAGAAATCATACATAGTATCGCTTGACTGCATCAGAGTTGATAGCCATTTCTACACATTTCCCTTCCACATCTATTAGATACAATGCATCATTGGACAACACTCGGGTTACAAGAAATGGCCCCTGCCAGTTGGGGGCGAACTTTCCTTTTGACTCAGCCCAGTGAAGTAGGATACGCCTCAACACCAATTGCCCTACTTCAAACCTTCACGAACACACTTTCTTGTTATACGCTCTTGCCATTCTCTATTGGTATAACTGTCCATGACATACTGCTGCCAATCTCTTTTCATTAATCAAGCTCAATTGTTCCAAACGGGCTTTGACCCACTCATCATCGTCAATTTTCGCTTCGGCGATAATCCGAAGGGATGGTATTTCAACCTCTGCAGGTATTACCGCCTCCGTACTATATACCAATGAATAAGGAGTCGCCCATACTGAAGTGCGAATAGTAGTGCGATAGCCTAACAGGGAAAAAGGTAACTTCTCATACCATTGCCTGGACCCTTCCACCATTTTCCGAAGTATCTTCTTGATGTTCTTGTTAGCTGCCTCGACCGCTCCATTCGCCTTAGGACGATATGGGGTGGAATTGCGGTGCGTGATCTTAAACTGCTGATATGTTTCCGCCATCAGATGGCTGTTGAGATTGGCACCATTGTCTGTGATAATTACCTTCGGAACTCCGAATCGACAAATGATATTTGAATGCACTTCGACCACTGCCTTCTTGGTCATCGATTTGAAAGTTTTCGCTTCAACCCACTTAGTGAAATAATCAATGGCTACCAAAATAAACCTGTGCCCATTTGATGCCGCTGGATCGATTGGCCCAATGACATCCATTCCCCAAGCAACGAAGGGCCATGGTGCCGACATTGTGTGCAATTTAGATGGTGGAGAATGAATCAAATCCCCGTGTACTTGGCACTGATGACACTTGCGCACGAAACTGATACAATCTCACTCCATAGTGAGCCAATAATATCCTACTCGAAGAATCTTCTTGGCCAATACATATCCACTCATATGAGGTCCACAAACTCCCGCATGTACCTCGGTCATGATAGTTGTGGCCTGTTTAGCATCCATGCACCTCAGTAAACCAAGATCTAGAGTTCTTTTGTACAACACTCCCTCACTGAAGAAAAATCCACTTGCTAAGCGTCTAATGGCTCTCTTTTGATCCCATGTGGCCTGTACCGGATATACTCCCATCCTGAGGTATTCTTTGATATCATGAAACCACGGCTCACCATCATGCTCTTCCTCCACCATGTTACAATAGGCATTCTGATCTCGGACTGAATCTGCAATGGGTCCACGTACGCCTTATTTGGATGATGCAACATCGATGCCAAAGTGGCCAAAGCGTCAGCAACTTCATTATGAATCTTTGGGATGTGCCTGAAGTCTATCGACTGGAACCATTGACAAAGTTCATGCAAACACTGCCGGTATGGTATGAGCTTTAAGTCTCGCGTCTCCCATTCTCCCTGAATCTGATACACCAGAAGATCCGAGTCTCCCATGACCAAGATCTCCTGGACACCCATGTCTAAAGCCACCCTCAAACCCCAGATACATGCCTCGTATTCAGCCATGTTGTTGGTGTAGTAGAAATGCAGTTGAGATGCAACAGGGTAGTGTTGCCCTGTCTCAAAAATAAGTACTGGTCCTATCCCGACGCCTTTGGTATTGGCAGCCCCATCAAAAAACAACTTCCACCCTAGCTTTTTGACTTGTTCTAATTCCTCAACATGCATTGTCTCCTTATCAGGGAAGTATGTCTTCAAAGGTTCATATTCATCATCAATTGGGTTCTCGGCTAGATGATTAGCCACCGCTTGTGCTTTCATCGCAGTACGGGTCACGAAGACAATATCAAATTCTATGAGTAAGATTTGCCATTTTGCGAGCCTCTCTGTGGGCATGGGCTTTTGAAAAATGTACTTCAATGGGTCCAACCTCGAGATGAGATAGGTGGTATATGATGACAAGAAATATTTCAATTTCTGCGCTACCCAAGTTAGAGCACAATACGTCCTCTCAAGCTGCGTGTATTTTACCTCATAAGATGTGAACTTCTTGCTGAGGTAGTAAATCGCCTTCTCTTTCTTTCCCGTGATGTCATGCTGCCCCAGTACACAGCCAAAAGAGTTATCCAAAACTGTCAGATAGAGGATCAAGTGTCTTCCCGGCTCTGGCGGAACCAACACAGGTGGACTAGCCAAATACTCCTTAATCTTGTCAAATGCTGCTTCACATTCATCCGTCCATCTGACCGCAGCATCTTTCTTTAGCAACTTAAAAATAGGCTCGCAAGTTGTCGTAAGCTAGGCAATGAA
Source organism: Nicotiana glauca (assembly GCA_026770625.1). NCBI lineage: Eukaryota > Viridiplantae > Streptophyta > Magnoliopsida > Solanales > Solanaceae > Nicotiana > Nicotiana glauca. Next base: position 66,213 of record MU740775.1, on the reverse strand, counting down.
CCTGCTGATATAATTCAACCTGCCGAGCAAACTCATCACCTCTTTCTTGCTTTTTGGCGGTGGTAAATCCTGAAAGGCTTTGATTTTGGACGGGTCTAACTCAATACCGCGTCAACTTACAACAAACCCCAACAACTTCCCCGACGGAACTCCAAATGCACACTTCGGCGGATTAAGTTTGAGGTTGTACCTACGGAGTCTCTGAAAAAACTTCCTCAGGTCTTTGACATGATCACACTGCTTTCTCGACTTTATAATTACATTATCTACATAGACTTCGATTTCCCAATGTATCATATCATGGAACATGGTGGTCATCGCCCTCATATATGTTGCCCCTACATTCTTCAACCCGAATGGCATGAACCTATAACAATACGTTCCCCAAGGCGTGATGAATGCTGCTTTTTCCGCATCTTCCTCATCCATTAAAATCTGGTGATAACCCACATAACAATCCACGAAGGAACCGATCTCATGTTTGGCACAATTGTCAATCAGTATATGGATGTTTGGCAGTGGGTAGTTGTCTTTTGGACTCGCCTTATTGAGATCACGGTAATCAACGCACACTCTGGTCTTTCCATCCTTCTTTGGCATAGGAACAACATTAGCTAACCAGGTGGGATACCGAGTGACCCGGAGGACCTTCGCATCAAACTGCTTGGTGACCTCTTCTTTGATTTTCACACTGACATCTATTTTGAATTTCTTCAGCTTCTGCTTGACAGGAGGGCATGCTAGGTCGGTGGGCAATTTGTGGACCACCAAATTGGTACTTAAACCCGGCATATCGTTATATGACCATGCAAAAACATCTTTGTACTCAAACAGCACTTTGATTATATCTTCTCTGAGCGGAGGCTCCAAATGAACACTTATTTTTGTTTCCCGAACATTCTCCTGATCCCCTAAATTGATTGCCTCTGTGTCGTTCAAATTAGGTTTGGGTTTTTTCTCAAATTGACTTAATTCTTTACTGATTTCTTCAAAAGCTTCCTCATCATCATATTCTACCTCGTCATCACACTCAATTTCTTGTATTATTATTTCGGAGTTAGATTGGTAATCAAGACTAGTCCGAAGACTCCGCATGCATGACGCATCAGTGATACCATCATAAAAGGGACTGTACAAGAAAGAAAAGAAAGACAAAATAAAGGCTATCAGGGATGAAAGAGGAAAGAAATTGCATTTCATTAAAATTGTAAGATAACAAGGTTTAACTCATCCAAACGGACGGAACATAGCATCCGAATTACAACCTTGGAAATAATCCAGATTAAACTGAAAGGAAATCAAAACTAACTACCACGACTCCCTCCGGGTAGGAAGAGGAGTAGCTTCCCAATTATTAAGCTTGGCACGGGCCCCCACGAACTACACATTTGCTTTGCTTGGACCTTCGCCTGCCTCCACCATATTCACCTCATCAAANNCATGCATGACACATCAGTGATACCAGCATAAAAGGGACTGTACAAGAAAGAAAAGAAAGACAAAATAAAGGCTATCAGGGATGAAAGAGGAAAGAAATTGCATTTCATTAAAATTGTAAGATAACAAGGTTTAACTCATCCAAACAGACAGAACATAGCATCCGAATTACAACCTTGGAAATAATCCAGATTAAACTGAAAGGAAATCAAAACTAACTACCACGACTCCCTCCGGGTAGGAAGAGGAGTAGCTTCCCAATTATTAAGCTTGGCACGGGCCCCCACGAACTACACATTTGCTTTGCTTGGACCTTCGCCTGCCTCCACCATATTCACCTCATCAAACAGCTTTTCAAACCTTTCCATCAGCTCCTTGTAGGGTTTTATCATTACAGAATGAAGCATTACCGTTGCTGGGCACCTCTTAGTACCAGGTCGGACAAAGGAACGGGTAGGCGGGGTATGGGTTTTGGAAGGGTCCATGCTTTCTTTTTCATCTGCTTAGCTTGCCTTATGTCAGCAGTAGTGGGCTTAAAACCTAACCCGAAAGTATCCAAGTTTCCAGGAAAAGATACCGGCGGTATGATGCCCTGTAACGAGGCACCCAAGCCTTTTCCAGGTAAAAATCCATTCTTTATCATTTCTGAAGCCACCATGACAGATGCGGCAGCTACTTTGGGCCTGGGAATACACTCTCCTTCCGGAATTTTGGCAACTGCTACTGTGTCCAAGACTTGGTAAACCCATGGACCTTTGTCGTCCTCAACTTCATCGAAAGGCATAATGTTATTACATGAACTATCCTCTCTATGCACAATAATTTCCTGTCGGTTCCATTCGAATTTGACCATCTGATGCAAGGTAGATGGAACAGCTTTTGCGGCATGAATCCAGGGCCGACCCAATAAGAGATTGTAGGAAACAGCCACGTAGAGCACTTGGAACTCCATTGTGAATTCAACTGGTCCTATTGTCAGTTCTAACACGATGTCCCCGACTGTGTCCTTTCCCCCTCCATCAAATCCTCGCACGCAGACGCTATTCTTCTAGATTCTCTCATTGTCCACTTTTAAATTTTTCAGGGTGGAGAGAGGGCAAATGTTTGCGCTAGACCCATTGTCAATCAATATTCAAGTAACCATAGAGTCTTCAGACTTCACTGTAAGTTAAAATGCCCTATTATGATCAATACCCTCCAAAGGAAACTCATAATCAGAAAATGTAACCCTGTTGACCTCGAAAATCTTATTCGCTATCTTCTCCAAATGATTTATAGAGATCTTATCCGGAACATGGGCTTCATTTAGAATCTTCATCAGCGCCCGGCGATGCTCGTCCGAATGAATCAATAGAGATAGCAGTGAAATCTACGCTGGAGTTTTCCTCAGTTGTTCTATAATAGAATAATCTTGCGCCTTCAACTTCTTTAAGAATTCTTCAGCCTCTTCCTCAGTTACGGCCCTTTTTATTGGTGCTGGATTGTCCTTGGCTGCTTTAACCTTTCTCAACTCTTCAGGGGCAAAACATCTCCCTGAACGGGTCAGCCCATGGGTTTCACAAACTTCTCCTTTAACTTCTTTCTCCTTGTATATCACAGTCACTCGGTCATAGTTCCATGGGACGGCCTTTTCACTAACCACTGGTAACTGAGTCACCAGTATGATGATAACTAGCTCTGTGCGAGCGCCCTTTACAATCACAACAGGCTTAACAACCGCTCCTGGTACTTTAACGGGTTCTTGTTTTGCTGTCATCACTGGTTTGCTGACTGTCTATTCTACTGTGACCAATGCCTTTTCACCGATTAATTTCTCATTTGCTTTGTTCTCACTGGCCCTGATCATCATCACGGTCTGTGAATCTTCTTGCACTCCCCTTTTTGCATTAACTCGATCATATGAGTCTCATGATGGGTGGGTAATGGATTCTGAGTGATGTTAGGCGTCTCTAGAGCCTGTAATTCAATCTGGTGGGTATCAATGAGCTCCTGGATGGCCATTTTCAAATGCCAGCATTTCTCTGTATCATGCCCCAGAGCACCTGAGCTATATTCGCAATTCACCGAATGGTCCAAGTTCCTTGGGGGGGATTTGGTATTTTGGGTTCAATCGGGCTTAACATGCCCAACTGTCTCAATATGTGGTATAAGCTAGTGTAAGATACTCCCAATGGTGTGAAAGTTTTCTTCTTCTACAGCCTGTCATTCTTGGAAGCGAGGTTGGGTCGAAAATCGAGTCCAGTGGGGTTTTTGTAGGCTCTCAGAGGTGGATATGTGTTTTGAGTATGGTAGTTATTTTGTAGGGTGTGTTTACGCCATGGTGTCTGAGGTTGGGGGTATGTTTGGGCGTGGTGGACGGAGAAGTGGGGAACTGGAGGTGGATAGTAGTGTTTTGGCAGGCCAAATGGGCTGTGTGGGTACGTTTGGGGATGGGGGCATGGTTTGTGATAATATGGTGATAGACCCCTGGACCATGATCTTGATTCCACTACTGTAACATCTTCTTTTTTCTTCTTGCCCAATACCCCTCCAGTGCCGCTCTAGATGGCCTGGGTAGTTGCTTTAATCGCCGAATAGCTCATAATTTTGTTAGTCTTGAGACCTTCTTCCACCATACTTCCCATTTTCACTACCTCATTAAAAGTTTTCCCAACTACTGACACCAGATGACCATAATAAATAGGCTCTAGAGCTGTAGAAAATAATCAACCATCTCGCCTTCCTTCATTGGAGGATCAACTCTGGCGGCCTGTTCTCTCCACCAAAAATTGTACTCTCTGAAGCTTTCCCTGGCTTCTTCTCAATTTTGGTCAATGACAGCAGGTGCGGGACGATCTCTAAGTTTTACTGAAAATGGCCTGCAAATGCCTGGGCCAAATCGTCCCAATTGTACCATCAAGCATGATCTTGCCGCGGGTGTACCATTCCAAAGCAGCACCACTGAGACTTTGACTAAAGTATGCCATTAATAACTCATCCCTTCCCCCAGTGCTCTCATCTTGCTGCAAAATCCCCGCAAATGGGCTACTGGGTCACCATGTCCGTCATACAGATCAAACTTTGGTAACTTGAATCCCGCAGGCAATTGGACGTCGGGAAACAAGCACAAGTCCTTGTACGCGACACTCACCTGTCCACCTAGACCTTGCATATTTCTGAACGATTGTTCCAAGAATTTCACCTTTCGTATCATCTCATCCTGCTCAGGGTTTTTAGGAGGCTTCTCTTCTTCAGTTGAGATATTTAGACGGGGAGTGTAAGGATATGGTTCAGGTGGTTTGAAGGTGGGTTCTGGTGGGTAATAGTGGGTTTCCTGGGTTTGAAATAAGGGTTCACTAGAAGATCTCTGTAATGTGGCGGGTGGAGGAGCCACAAACATGGGAGTGGTTGGAGGTGGAGGACAAGGAATTTGTTTGGGTGGTGGAGGTAGTAGTGTTTGGGAAGTTGTTGCGTAGTATTGCTGGTAAGCAGGGTACGCCGGAGAGGAATTAACTGTAGGAGGATCTTGTAGCTGAGCTAATGGTGGGATGTAGGTAGGGTTAGACGGGTAAGCTGGTAGTGGGTGTCCCTTTGCCCAAGCCTGGTACATTTCGGTCATCTATTGCTTCAACTTATACATCTCCTCTTTCATGGCGTTGACATCTACAACTTCTTCCTCTCTAGATGGGTCGACGATGCTTGCTTCTAACTCTTGGTTGACCATTTTTGACTTATCTTTAAAACGGATGTTGTATGGGTGGGTTGCCAGAATACCAGTCAACTTGAACCACCAGCCTGAACTCATCATCAACAATAGCGTTATTAGTGGTTAGGGCATCAACAAATAGATAACCGCACATTTGGGGTATGAATACACCTAAGCAATTAACGGTTTCTAGTATGCATTTGCTCGACCGCTTGCGTCATCCCGGCTTTGTGACTTCTTTCTTTTATTCTTGCCTTTTTTTCTTTTGCTTTGCCGTTGTTTCTTTGTTGCGGATTTTTCCTCTCTTTTGTTTTCTCTCCCTATCTCATTTTTTTTTATATTTTTCCGCTCTTTTTTTTTTGCTTTTATTCTCACTGCATTTTTATTTTCATATGGCTACGGTCGGGTCCTATGGAAATTGCCTATGTATCGTGACCGTGCCTGAATCAGATCAAGTGTAGTTTTTGCCAATTGGTGTAAAATTAGATGCAAGAGAATAAAGACACAATTTTTTGCGAATTTTCAAATTTTCTTTAATGACAACTGATTACTCCACTACTAGACTATTATTTTTCATTTTCTAAATCAGAAAAAGATACAGACTCAAAACACAATACAGACTCGACTATTCTAGGAGTACATCAAAGCTTCAAACCCTGGGGCCCGCGGGGCATCATTTGGCATCGCAGCGGGTCTGCGCGCAAGACCCCTTTGCAATTGCTCCAAATCCTTCATGACCTGTAGAACAAATATCATCACTGACTCAAAGAAAGTGGTACGACTTATCCGTTCACCGTCCTGGCATCTCTTAACGATATAGTGTGCAATACTTCGGATCCTTTCCCTGATCTGGCCCTTTTCTTGGAGAAGACAGCTTATCTGTTAGGTACGGACTTCTAGTACCTGGGTATCCTAGAGATGCAGGCCTTGTAGATTTTTTATTTCCCTTTGCATCTCGGCGATCAACTCATAACAACAGCCTCTCTCGGCCTAAAATTCTTTATCTTGCCGGGCAACTTTTTCCCCTCCATCAAATCCTCGCACGCAGACGCTATTCTTTTGGATTCTCTCATTGTCCACTTTTAACTTTTCCAGGGTGGAGAGAGGGCAAATGTTTGCGCTAGACCCATTTTCAATCAATACTCGAGTAACCACAGAGTCTTCAGACTTCACTGTGAGGTAAAATGCCCTATTATCAGTACCCTCCAAAGGCAACTCATCATCGAAAAATGTAACCCTGTTGACCTCAAAAATCCTATTCGCTATCTTTTCCAGATGATTTACAGAGATCTTATCCGGAACATGGGCTTCATTTAGAATCTTCATCAACGCCCGGCGATGCTCGTCCGAATGAATCAATAGAGGCAGCAGTGAAATCTGCGCTGGAGTTTTCCTCAGTTGTTCTATAATAGAATAATCTTGCGCCTTCATCTTCTTTAAGAATACTTCAGCCTCTTCCTCAGTTACGGCCCTTTTTACTGGTGCTAGATTGTCTTTGGTTGCTTTAACCTTTCTCAGCTCTTCAGGGGCAAAGCATCTCCCTAAACGGGTCAGTCCATGGGTTTCACAAACTTCTCCTTTAACTTCATTCCCCTTGTATATAACAATCACTCGGTCATAGTTCCATGGGATGGACTTTTCACTAACCACTGGTAACTGAGTCACCGGATTGATGATAACTGGCTCTGTGCGAGCGCCCTTTACAATCACAACAGGCTTAACAACCGCTCCTGGTACTTTAACGGGTTCTTGTTTTGCTGTCATCACTGGTTTGCTGACTGTCTATTCTACTCTGACTAATGCCTTTTCACCGATTAATTTCTCATTTGATTTGTTCTCACTGGCCCTGATCATCATCACGGTCTGTGAAGGCTTCTTGCACTCCCCTTTTTGCATTAACTCGATCATATGAGTCTCATGATGGGTGGGTAATGGATTCTGAGTGATGTTAGGCATTTCTAGAGCCTGTAATTCAATCCGGTGGGTATCAATGAGCTCCTGGATGGCCGTTTTCAAATGCCAGCATTTCTCTGTATCATGCCTCGGAGCACCTGAGCAATATTTGCAATTCATCGAGTGGTCTAGGTTCCTTGGGGGAGGATTTGGTGTTTTGGGTTCAATCGGGCTTAACATGCCCAATTGTCTCAATCTGTGGTATAAGCTAGTGTAAGATTCTCCCAATGGTGTGAAAGTTTTCTTCTTCTGCAGCATGTCATTCTTGGAAGCGAGGTTGGGTCGAAAAACGAGTCCAGTGGGGTTTTTGTAGGCTCTCGGAGGTGGATATGTGTTTTGAGTATGGTAGGATTTTTGTGGGGTGGGTGTACGCCATGGTGTCTGAGGTTGGGGGTATGTTTGGGCGTGGTGGACGGAGAAGTGGGGAACTGGAGGTGGATAGTAGTGTTTTGGCGGGCCAAATGGGCTGTGTGGGTACGTTTGGGGATGGGGGCGTGGTTTGTGATAATATGGTGATGGACCCCTGGACCATGATCTTGATTCCACTACTGTAACATCTTCTTTTTTCTTCTTGCCCAATACCCCTCCAGTGCCGCTCTGGATGGCCTGGGTAGTTGCTTTAATCGCCGAATAGCTCATAATTTTATTAACCTTGAGACCTTCTTCCACCATACTTCCCATTTTCACTACCTCATTAAAAGTTTTCCCAACTGCTGACACCAGATGACCATAATAAGTAGGCTCCAGAGCCAGTAGAAAATAATCAACCATCTCACCTTCCTTCATTGGAGGATCAACTCTGGCGGCTTGTTCTCTCCACCAAAAATCGTACTTTCTAAAGCTTTCCCCTGGCTTCTTCTCAATTTCGGTCAATGACAGCCGGTGCGGGATGATCTCTAAGTTTTACTGAAAATGGCCTGCAAATGCCTGGGCCAAATCGTGCCAGGTGTACCATCGAGCATGATCTTGTCGCGGGTATACCATTCCAAAGCAGCACCACTGAGACTTTGACTAAAGTATGCCATTAATAACTCATCCCTTCTCCCAGCGCCTCTCATCTTGCTGCAAAATCCCCGTAGATGGGCTACTGGGGCACCATGTCCGTCATACAGATCAAACTTTGGTAACTTGAATCCCGCAGGCAATTGGACGTCGGGAAACAAGCACAAGTCCTTGTAAGCGACACTCACCTGTCCTCCTAGACCTTGCATATTTCTGAACGATTGTTCCAAGCTTTTCACCTTTCATATCATCTCTTCCTGCTCAGGGTTTTTAGGAGGCTTCTCTTCTTCAGTTGAGATATCAAGACGGGGAGTGTAAGGATATGGTTCAGGTGGTTTGAAGGTGGGTTCTGGTGGGTAATAGTGGGCTTCCTGGGTTTGAAATTGGGGTCCACTAGAAGATCTCTGTAATGTGGCGGGTGGAGGAGCCACAAACATGGGAGTGGTTGGAGGTGGAGGACATGGAATTTGTTTGGGTGGTGGAGGTGGTAGTGTTTGGGAAGTAGTTGCGTAGTATTGCTGGTAAGCAGGGTAGGCCGGAGAGGAATTAACTATAGGAGGATCTTGTGGCTGAGCTAATGGTGGGATGTAGGTAGGGTTAGCAGGGTAAGCTGGTAGTGGGTGTCCCTTTGCCCAATCCTGGTACATTTCGGCCATCTGTTGCTTCAACTTATACATCCTCTTTCATGGCGTTGACATCTACAACTTCTTCCTCTCTAGATGGGTCGACGATGCTTGCTTCTAACTCTTGGTTGACCATTTTTGACTTATCTTTAGAACGGATGTTGTTTGGGTGTGTTGCCAGAATGCCAGTCAACTTGAACCACCTGCCTGAACTCATCATCAACAACAGTGTTATTAGTGGTTAGGGTATCAACAAATAGATAACCGCACATTTGGGGTATGAATACACCTAAGCAATTAATGGTTTCTAGTATGCATTTGCTCGACCGCTTGCGTCATCCCGGCTTTGTGACTTCTTTCTTTTATTCTTGCCTTTGTTTCTTTTGCTTTGCTGTTGTTTCTTTGTTGCGGATTTTTCCTCTCTTTTGTTTTCTCGTCCTCTCTCATTTTTTTAATTATATTTTTCCGCTCTTTTTTTTCGCTTTTATTCTCACTGCATTTTTATTTTCATATGGCTACGGTCGGGTCCTATGGAAATTGCCTATGTATCGTGACCGTGCCTGAATCAGATCAAGTTTAGTTTTTGCCAATTGGTGTAAAATTAGATGCAAGAGAATAAAGACACAATTTTTTGGGAATTTTCAAATTTTCATTAATGACAACTGATTACACCACTACTAGACTATTATTTTTCATTTTCAAAATCGAAAAAAGATACAGACTCAAAACACAATACAGACTCATCTATTCTAGGAGTACATCAAAGCTTCAAACCCTGGGGCCCGTGGGGCATCATTCGGCATCGTCGCGGGCCTGCGCGCAAGAACCCTTTGCAATTGCTCCAAATCCTTCATGACCTGTCGAACAAATATCATCACTGATGCAAAGAAAGTGGTACGACTCATCCGTTCACCGTCCTGGCATCTCTTAACGATATAGTGTGCAATACTTCGGATCCTTTCCCTGATCTGGCCCTTTTCTTGGAGAAGCTGGCTTATCTGTTGGGTACGGACTTCTAGTACCTGGGAATCCTGGAGATGCAGGTCTTGTAGATTTTTTATTTCCCTTTGCATCTCGGCGATCAACTCATAACAACGGCCTCTCTCGGCCTAAAATTCTTTATCTTGTCGGGCAGCTTTTTCTTCTAGAGTATTCGTTTTCCTCTTCATGTTGGCGATGGTTCCCTCGTAATCTCTTTTCAATTGTTGTACGAACTGGGCTCTTTCTGCAGTCCTTTTGGCCCACTATGCCCTAAGCCTTGCCATGTTTCCTTCGGACTTTTCTAATTCTTCTTGGCAGTCCGAGATTTGTCTCCTTAACCCTTTGATCAACCTTTCATCAGATGGACTTCTTTCTTAGTTCCTGGCATCTATCTCCTGAGCTAATTTCTTTTTATCACCCTCATCGGCTACAGCCTATACACTCTTGTCAAATTGGAGGTCCCTGACCTGCTACTCCAACTGTCCTATTCTAGCTCGGTACTCCTTTTCCTTTGCTTGCCAATCCCATTGAATCTGGACCCTGTCAATAAATTGCTGCACGTGCGGTCTTTTAGTGGGTCTCTCTGGGATTTGGAATCTTTTGCCGAACCACGTCAGATACTTGGGATTTACCTCGCCTCTAGCTTGGTCCAGTATTATGGTTTTAGGCTCGAGGAACCGGCACTCATTCCATATCTTTCGGACTTTCCCTTCTAGTAAAGCAGCTTTAGGACCCAACTCAATAATTTGTTCACTCAAGTCCTCATCATTATGCACTGTCTGGAACCTTCCGAATTGTCGCAGGACCCGGTAAGGAGCGTAAGGTTGTATGCTTTGAATACCCATTAGAAGAATATAGGGGACCTCTGCTGACGTGTAGACAACTTCAGTAGCAGGAAGCCACCCATAAGACCACTCAACCTTATCTGCGTTCAATGATCTCAAGCACGACGACCAAGCCTCAACACCTTTGGGAAAATCAATGCCTGTGACTCGGGTTTCAAATTCACTGATGCAACTAAGCCCGGTTAACTCAAAATTCATATACCCTGTACGGTGACATAGATGCTCCTGAATCCACATTTGTAGTAAGAGACTACATCCCTGAAAGAATTTCTCGCCCTCCCGACACTTGGTTAGAGCCCGATACATCTCTGCTACGATCAAGGAAACCACCGTGCTAGTAGGTTTCTTCATAGCTACATCCACCATTCATACTAGCCCGAGATCTATGTGACCATCTTTCCTTGGGCAAATCACAATTCCTATAAAAGCCACCATAAATGCCAACCCTCGTCGGGCCTCCCATTTGTCTTTGTTTCTAGCGTGTGTCAGGCCGGTGTTAGGTTCTTCAAAGCCCCTTGGGTTGCCATACCGATGATATAGGAAGTGCAAAGTGCAACACCCTTCTGCTAGACACAGGTCTTGGATATCCCGACTGATGTTCAGCAAATCTAAGAATCTATGGAGTGTGACCGGTCTTGGTGATAAGGGATATCTACTTCGCATGTTCCCGTTGAGGCCTGCATACCCTGCCATCTCTTCTAATGTCGGTGTGAGTTCAAAGTCGGAGAATCGGAAGACATTACGTGTTGGGTCCCAGAACAGTATCAATGCCTCAACAATATCCTTTCTTGGCTTTATGTTCATGAGTCCTACAAGGCCGCCCAAAATTTTTACCACTGTTTCTTTACTTTCGGTTCCTAGGTCGTCTCACCACATAAGGAGCTTTAGGGGTATCTCGCTCAGGACTGAGAAGGTTTCGATGTTGTTTGAGTTCATCCTGCACATTTATTTAGCGGGAGTTAATGACTGAGGGGAAAAGTGGCTATTTTTGCAAAAGTTTATTTAAGAAAACAAAGCAAAAAATATTTTGTTTAAGAAAATAAAGACTTGGTTTTGCAAATACGGCCTTTCAGCACTTCCGAAAGGGAGATTTTAAGGTTGTGTCCGCAAACCATATTAAAATGACCCAGGGTGGCTGTTCTTGCAAAAAACGGCCTTCTGGCGTCCTTTTGAGGGACATTTGGCTTATTGAAAACAAGAATGGCATCACCCGACTTATTTATAACTTGATCTTTTTTTTGGCTATTTTTGCAAAAGGGGTGGTTGGACCCGATGAGGGTTGCCTACGTATCTCACAACCGGTGAGAATCAAACCAGCGTAGTTCAGACAGATTTTCCAAAATCAAAGCTATGTTTGAACAACCATTTCTTTTTCAAATATTTTCTGTTTCCTTTCACCTTATTTTTCAAAAAACCGGCAGCATTTCGGTACTAGTTGGGCATTGGTTTTTCTTTTCAAACAAATGATTACCCTCACTTAGTCCTAACGCTGCTATTTTTCACAATTTTCTCTCATTGTATACAAGCCGATCAACATGCAAAGTCGAGCAAATAAATGCAAGTAGCACGTAAGATGCATCAGGATGGTAATTTCAATTCAGGTCACCTGTCCTAGACGGACCCAACCCCTGTGTTGAGTCCCCTAAGTCAAATGCACATGATGCAAACAAAACGTCCTACTAGGGATCCGGCATGAGTTTTTGTTCTTCTAGGTTTAACCCTAGGTTCATTGGTCTAGATCTGGCTTACCCGAGCGGACAACTCGGGCTGAGGGGGAGGTAGCGTACCAAGGATACAGAAGCTCCGCCGACTTTGCAACTTATCCAAACCTCGTTCTAAATTGGGAAAAAGACTCTAAAAAGAAGAGAAGCTACACGAAGTGCACCCTTCTCCATGATGTAGAAGACTTAGAAAGAGGGAGGGATTCGCGACAGTTTATATAAAATTCAACGAATATTAAAGCGGTAAAACATTTAGCATATAAGGCATGGAACATGTAACAAAATCAAAAAAAGCAAGATATAAAAATTTAACTGAGCTCGAATTCTTGAACCCTGAACCGAAATCCTGGGTTCTTTCCCCAGCAGAGTCGCCGGAGCTGTCACACCTCCTTTTTTACTACACCCATGAGGGCATAAAGGATTTTTTCCAATTAAAGGACAATCGAAACGAGATTCATTTATTAAGAGATTCGGAGTCGCCACTTGGGAGATTTATGGTGTCCCAAGTCACCGGTTTGAATCCCGAATCGAGGAAAGGGTTTGACTCTATATTATAGTCGCGAACTAGAAATCCGGGTAAGGAATTCTGTTAATCCGGGAGAAGGGGTTAGGCACTCCCGAGTTCCGTGGTTCTAGCACGGTCACTCAACTCTTATATTTGGCAAAAATCTGATTTTAATACATGTTAAACCTATAATGCAATTTTAGAATTATTTACCGCTTTTAGTCAATTATTAAGAAAGTGAACGTCGCTTAAGAACGTGTTTTCTGATCACGTCACATGAAATGCACCCGGATCTTCGACACATTCTTATTCAACGTTTTTGGATTTGAATTTGGGTCGCATGAAATACACACCCGTATTTAGGAAGGTAAAATTATTAAAATGCGCCTAAAAGGACCAACGTGTTCTTAACTTTGCGGGAGGCCATGAAAATTTGCTAAATGGCACGTCCCAAAGTCTAAGTATTTTTAATATATACATTTATGAGGGCCTCGCAGTTTATGTGCTTTGCCCGGCGAGGCTCATCTCATGTGTTTTTTAAAGGGGCAAACCTAAGAGCAACTATGATTCTCTACTTTATCGTTTGTCTCTAAACGGGCTAATTAATTGGCGCGTATTAATTTAAGCCTCAAATTTAAGTCCGAATTCAAACAAAAGGGGGGACCCTTTTAATTTGAACCCGCCACCTAATTTGAAACCCAAACTTACATTTGCAAAATAATATCCCATATTTCCTATTTAATGTTCAAGAGCTAATTCATGTTATTTTAAAAAGAATTCTGTAATCAGCCTAAGCTGGGCTTCCACAGCCCGTCCACAGGACCGTTGGACCCTTACTGCTAAAAATTCAGCAGGTATTTTCGTGATCTAGGCCTGACAGTTGGCCTATCCCAAGTCCAATTTATTGCACGATTAGGCTGCCAATTGGCTCAAACCGTCTTTTTAGTTGACGAGTAAACCACAAGGCCCAAAGTCTATTTATGAATGGCAGGTGCAATAAGTTACAAAAATAAAACTAAACTAATTAATGCGAATACCATTTAATTACCAATTATATCTCAGTACCATTGTGAGCTTAGATCCCTTTTAACAACTAGAAACAAAAGGAGTTGAAACACGAGGATATGACTTCGATCAGGCACTCATGGTTACTCAATTATAACTTGCAATATAGATATCCTGAACTCAAACTAGTTGCTGACATTTACCAATCTCTTTTGAACCCATCTTTTATTTATAAGATTAATGAAATTTAACTCCTACATCAATCTTCTCAAACATGTTTCATGACTACAATGCTAAATGGACTTAACTACTAAACTTGCAACCATCTGTGAACCTTTTATCACTAAGTGCTTGCTAAAACTGAAATAGTTTATACAATCTAGAATAAGAATGTAGATACAGTCCCAACAGTATAACAATGAAATCTAAATAACAACAATGTGGATCTGATCTAAATAACAACGAAATTTAATTGAGTATGATACTAAACTAGCATATAATACTACTGAGTAAATTCTATAAATCAGTTGTTTAAAGAGTCCAGATCATATAGTCAAATGCATGTATATAAACATCAAAGTTCAAACTATACTAAGCTAGTAAACTAAACTACACACATCAACAGGCATAACTTTCAGGAGCAACTGAGGGGCCCATTGTATTGAATTTCCACGCTGAATCAGCTCCAATACAATCAAGATAAGAATTAGTACCTGGTTTTGAATTACAGCAGGAGAAGACAAAGTCAGCAGCAATTAATGAGCTCACAATAGCCAAAATTAGTCCAATTGTTAGGAGGTGTTTAAAACCAAGCAAAACCCAAGCACACGACCACAAATCAACTGAAATGCATCCAAATAGACTCGAACTACCCCAAAATGTTCCAGCAAACCCAAAACTCACACAAACCAGTTTAATTGAACCCAAAGTTGCTCGATAAAAGACCAAACTACTTCTGACAGCTCCAGTTATCAGAATTGAACTTAGGAAGTGCAAGTTAATAGCTCAAAGTCGAAAATTCTCTTAAATTTTAATAGAACAATAGCTATTTTTGGAATTTTTGAAGTTTTTATTCTTTTTTTTTTGGTTTTTGGAAGTGAATTCTCACTGTAGATTTGAAAATTCAATGAAAGAGGCTCTTTTTTCAAAAAAAAAAAGACCCTTCCCACAAGGCATTAAGCTTCCTTTTATAGGCACAGTCAAAAGGTGTAACTACCCGACCCGTCGTTACGGGAGTTACCGCCCCGTTTTTCCCGTTTTATGCTTCTATATGTTTCATTATATGTGTTTGAAGAATTTGAAGTAATTCGGATAGAGTTCGGTTATAAATGAGACAATAAGTCTTTTTATGAGAAGGTTAGTTTGGAAAAGTCAACCGAATGTTGACTTATGAGTTAGAAGGCTCGGAATGGATTTCCGATGATTCGACTAGTTTCGGGGGATGATTTGTGACTTAGGAGCGCAATCGGAATTGAATTTGGAGGTCCGGTGTAGAATTAGGCTTGAATTGGCTAAGGTTGGATTTTGGCGAATTCCGGTTGATAGGTGAGATTTTGATCCGAGGGTCAGAATGGAATTCCAAGAGTTGCACTAGCTTTGTTAGGTAATTTTGGATATGTCTGCAAATTTTCAGGTCATTCGGACGTTGTTTGGTCGGGTTTTTGATTGAATGCGCATTTCGGAAGTTTTAGTTTAATTTAGACTTGAATCTGTGGTAATTCGATGATTTTGGTGTTTATGATAGTATTTTTATATTACGAGCAAGTTTGAATGAAGTAATAGAACATATCTGTGCATTTGGTTGAGGTCCCGAGGGCCTCGGGGTGATTTCGGATGGTTAAACGGGAATTTTTGAAGTTTGCAGCAGGTCTGTTATTTGAAGCTCCTGGTATTTCCGCATCTGCGGAAAAAGGACCACAGGAGCGGTTCTGCAGATGCGGCTGATTGATCGCAAAAGCGGTCCTGGAGAGCGGCTGCCATATTCCGCAAAAGCAGAAAAATAACTGCAGGAGCGGATACATGGTTGCAAAAGCGATTTTTGGGAGGTTTAATGATAACCACAAAAGCGGTCCCGCATAAGCGGTGGCTGGACCGCAGAAGCGAAAAATGCTGAGGGTTTAATGAACAGTGTTATCGAAATTTCAGAAGTTAGAAAAATATTTTGGGACTTCGGGAAGAGGCGATTTTGAATGATTTGGAGAGATTTCGAAGGTGATTCCATTAGGTACGAATTTGTAGCCTCGAATAGTGTTGTTATGGTATAAAAACAAGGATTAAACACTGAATATTCAAGGAATTAAAGGGTAAAAATGGAGGTTAGGGCTTGAAGCCTAAGAGAGTCTAAATTGACGATTTGAGGGGTCAAATGGACTCTAATTCTTGTGTATTTTATATGTACGGACTCATGATGAGATGAGGATTCCGAAGATGTGAATTTCATAATTTTTTGAGAAGTGGGCCCGGGGCTCGGGTTTTACCAACTTCGTGAATTTTAATACTTTTCGAGTATTTTTGATTGGGTTATGTTTCTTTAACCCATATTTATGTATTCGTTGTGATTTTGACTAGATTCGA
>MU740775.1:3803-48674 GCA_026770625.1 Nicotiana glauca | reverse complement strand
GAAGTTAAATATCTAAAGTATATTCTTCTTAATAAATTGGAAATTGGGAAATTAATTGAATCTGTTACGTGACTCATATGCATATTGTGGACTGAGTATGGATCGGGCTGCACGTCGCAGCGAATGTTATGATTATATTGCGCTTGGGCTGAAGGAGCCCTTTCGGAGTCTGTACACACCCCCAGTGAGCGTCGTCGACGATAAATGGATCGGGCTGTACGCCACAGCGTGTTCATGTGAATTGCATTGCATTCTTGCATTATACTTGACTGATATACTTGATGTTGCTTTGCTGTTGGTTCGTAGTTAAGGTGTCGGACTGTTAGTTTTAGCTTTACTTTGTGGCATTTCGTGGATTTCTTATCTTCAGACATTTTATATGCTTATTACTCACTGAGTTGGTAGTACTCACCCCTACTCCCTGCACCTTGTGTGCAGATTCAGGTGCACCGGAGGCTTAGCTGAGCAGTCGTTGTCTCCAGAGCTTATCAGAGTTGTTGAGGTAGCTGCTTGACATTCGCAGGACCTGACTACTCTTCCTATTTCAGTTTTATTTATATATACATTCCCAGACTTGTGTATTTTCATTCAGCTATTGTTATCCAGTTTGTTTTAGAGGCTCTAGACTCGTGACCCCAGATCTTTTGGGATTATTTTTATCAGACTTCGTATTTCTCAGTATTATTATTCTATAAATATTGGATTATTATTCTAAAATGACTATATTTTCCTTAAATTGTCGGTTTTGAAATTTATTGTTGAATTGGGAGCGACTGTTGGTCAGGCTTGCCTAGCTTAAGGGTTGGGTGCCATCACGACCGGGTTTGGGTCGTGACAAAAGGGGTCTTAGATTTGTATTTGCAAAATAGCCCCTATTTTATTTCTGTTTAAACCCCTTACTCTTTTGCCTTGTTACACAAGTCAGTGCCTCAAATTTCCTAAATCTCTAAGTATACCCCTATCTAGAAGGTTCTAGGAATTTCAGGCGTGATCTACAACATATCTGCACCTTATTAATTACCCACAATACCCTTGAACTTATTTGAAACTACTAAGTTATCCTAACCCTGCCCACTTCTAACTATGGTTATCTAGTTAACTAACAGTCCCCAAAGTATTCGTCTAATGAATTTAAAACACAAATCAAGGAACTATTGGAACCTAATCAAACTAAATCTAACTTAATTACCAAACTGATTTCATCCGTAATGGATTTATCCCAAAGAAATCATGCTAATAATCAAACAAAATGAATTACAACCCAAGTGAATAGAATCAGACATGAAATTAAAATAAGAAATCTAATCAGAACTCAAACTATGTTTTAAAACGGAAATTAATGAATATGACAGAACAAAAGAATTAAGCGAGAAGGTGATACTTACAGCCATGGCTCAAACTATGGTTAACTCTCGAACTCCACATTCAACCACTCCTGGCGACGTTTGGGCTTTGGTTGATGACCAAATTTTTATGAAGGAGGCCCAGGGACCCTACGGTGTTAGTTGCATGAGTTTGTGGCATTTAGGGTTCTGGCCGGAAAACCTAAAAATTGACATTCGAAGCTTTCCGGCCATGTTTGAGGGGTGAGGCTAAGGGGGTTGGGTAGAGGGTGATGAGGCGAGACTATGGTGTTAATTTGGTGCCATTTGTCCAAGGTGGCGTCGTGGACGGAAAAATTTGATTGATTATTCGAGACTTTTGACCGTGATTCAAAGGGAACCAGTGGTATGGCTGGAAAGAGGGGACCAAGGAGATTCATGGGTATATTTTTTGTGGTCGTTGGCATAGGTAACGTTCGCCACCGGCGACTGTTCCGGCGACGTTACAAGTTAAGTACGAGGAAGATTAAGACTGTCCAGGGTTGTGACCGGCCTTTAGGACAATTATATTAAAACATAAGGATCATTGTAGGCCATTGGATCCAGGCAAATCAATGGCTATGATTGAGTGACAAGGAACGATGTCGTTTTGGTGTTTACTAATGTGGACCGGTTCGGTCAGGATTGGGCCTGGGTTGAAGGCGGGTTCAGGGGTAATTTTGGTTTGGGGCGTTGGGCTGGGATACAAGAGGCCCAATTCCGGGTCCTTTATTAATCAGCCCTCTTTTCTCTTTGTTTTCTTTTGTTTGTTTCTTGTATTTTCTTTTTTTGTATTTTTATTTTCCTGATTTTATAAAAATGCAAAAATGAAAATAAAGCCCTAATATATTTCAAAATTAAACTAATTAATTCCTAAAATTGTTTAAAAACTATTTCGTGACGAATTCACAATTAAAACAATTAGAAATGCAAAAGTGGACTATTTTTGTTATTTTCTTCATATTGTGTTCTAAAAACAACTTAACCACTAATTAATCCTAAAATATGAAGTTAAATCCTAAATGCAAATGCTAAATGTATTTTTTGTATTTTTCATATGAATTAAAATGCAAACAATTAACCAAAAAATTCACAAAAATTGTAAGATAATAAAGAAATTGTTTTGTTTGAATTTTTGGAATAATTTTTTTAGGGAGAAAATCATGTGCTCAAAAATCTTACCTTGATCCGAAAGCCTTCATTACATTCCCGCAAAAGCCCTATATGATTTCGAGTTGAGTGAGCTTACATTAGTAGTGATTTACATAAGGGGCAAGCTTATGGTTACTTAGAGCCGTACTTGTGACATTCTTTTGAGAGAGATGAGTGTAATTCTTCACAATCTTTGTTTTTGAGTGTTACAATTCTAAAGTGAGATTTTCTTATGGTGAGTAGAGGAGAAGGAGTTTAGGTTCCACAATGATCTACATAATAGAGCGAGCTTGCTTAATAAACTAAGTCAACTTTTGATGCTCAAGTGTCGCATTAGAACTATGGTACTCAAAAGGTCAAAATATTGTGTTGTTGGTAATTCATTTATGTTGAAGGTAATTGTTAGTATCAATTAATGCATGATTGATTCATCGTAGGCCAGCTGAAATATCTTTTTCTTCTAGTGGAGGTGGGAATTACCTTATTTGCTTTAGGACAAGCAAAAACTTAAGTTTGGGAGAGTTGATAAATAGGGATTTTAACCTATTATTTGCTCTCTTTTACTTATTTTTTAGGCGAAAAATGCGTGAAGGTATTTCCGGAAACTAATGTAATATGCTTGCTTGCATGAATTGTTCAAAATGAGCCAAAGAAGTCATAATCAACTCATAAAGGAGTCAAAACTTGAATAAAAACCAAGACTGGGCCAATAGATTTGAAACGCGGACCATATAGATATTGTGCGGCTGGGAAAGCCACAACGCGACCGCGATTAGAAATAAGCAGTTCGCGATAGGGAGGTTTAGAGAGTTGCATTTTCAGGATAAAAGATTAGCTCGGACCACACCAGAAATGTACAAGCGCGAAAGTCTCTCTGCGACCGCGATGGAAATTTTACGGACTGTGATGCATGAAGTTTAGAGAGCTCACAACTTAAGCAAAAGACAAATTTACAGTCGCATCAAAATTGTGCAGTCGCATAAGTCCCTTACGCGTCCCTAATTGAAACTATGTGGCCCGCGAAACTCAGCTCAACCCAGATCCAAATTTAAAGAATGCGGACCGCGATCAGAATTACACAGCCGCGAAAGCAAGAATGCGGCCGCGCTCAGAATTACGCAGCCGCACAACCTCCGCATGGGTATTTTTGTCCGAAAATTTTAGCTTAGTATAAATAGATATTTTTAACATTTATAGGTCATGTTATGTATTATCTGAGCACGTGAGATAGTTGTACATTCTGTTTTGGGCAATTTTGTACTAGAATTATCTTTCAACATTAGATTTTTCATCTTTTAATCTAGTATTATGATTTTTTTCTTTATTTCATCTTTGATTTCTGTTATTTTCATGAGTAGCTAGACCCATAGCTAGAGTTGTGACCCAATCCTGGTGTGGGTACTGAATTCTAGGGTTGGAATGTGTATGGGTTAGTGATATTTAACCTAGTTCTTGCTAGAACTTTAGAATTAATGGTTGCAAACATTGATTCATACCCTTATGACTTAGTCTCTACTTGAGAAAGAGGAACTAAGTCTGGAAAAACTAGGCTAACAAGGAATTGGGGTGAACTCAAAAAATTTATAGCCCCATTTAAAGGGTTAAACCTAGAGATAGTAATACCCGACTTGAGCTAATATCACTTGAATTGCATGAATACCCATTTGGACTTGAGAAAGCCAAGTTGGGCGAAATCACTCAAATTACCAAGAGGTATAGAGTGAGGACCCGGGTGTGATAGCTATATTATGATCCCAATTAATCAGAGCTTGCCTTAATTTTACTATCCATTAGATATCCACCTAGGTTAAAGCCAAGACCCTAGTCTCTTTAAACATTTGAAAAATATTAACAAAAACCTTAGTTTCAATTATTGCAATCTTTAGAGTAAAGTTAGAAGTAGAAATCAACCTAAAACTTATGAAAGTGTAATTAGATTCAAATCCTACATCTAGCTTAGATATAAACCTAATTTCAATTATTAACTCCATGTGGATTTGATCCCGATCTAGTTGGGTTAAAACTGCATCGACCACCCTCTCTACTCAATAGTAGTGTAGGCTTGGACCCAATCATACCACACCGATACCGAACCAGTATAAAAATTGTTATGTATCTTTCTTATTCTATTTACTGGTATTTTTCATTCTGCACGAGATCTAGTCAACTAAAAATTATCGTTAGTCGACTAATTTTTAAATAGACCATGATTAAACCCTCCCCCCTTTTCTTGTACTTTTAGTTTCTTCTTCTCCAACAGAGTAGCTGCATCACCAGTCAACATTGTGCCTCCTAGGAGTTCCTTAAATCCTTTATAAATTATGGAGCATAATCCAATATCCTCGAAAAAATTATTCATCTATTGATACCAAGTTTCAAAATTACTTTTTCCATCAAACACAAAAACAGGACAATTAAGTAATAAAGTATCTATATTTTTTTTGTATCTCCCACCGGCTCTGACAAAATCTCACACAGGCTCTGATACCAATTTGAAGGATTGAAATACCCCACGAATAATTTAGGCACAAGCAAAAAAAATTCAACAAAGACTATATAGAAGAAATTTATTAAACTAGGGAGAGAACATGGTAGGAGTCTTTTTCACAACTCATAAATTTTTGAATCACTCTACACTGTAGCTACCTCTCAACTATAGAAAATATGTAGTAGCACCCCTATTTATAATACTACAAAACCAAAAATCTATTCCAATATAAAATTGATAAACAAAACCTAACTAGATATGGATTAAATAAACTACCAAATATCAAATCCTAAACAACTTAAGAATACTAATTAATCTTGGTTTAATTTCCAACAGTACCATCCATTTACAATTAAAACTCACCCGACCTGTGAACACTCGGATAGTGTTAGTTGTGAATGAAAACATGAATAACTCATCATTTGTCATTCATTTGTGAAAGATTATTTAAATTTTAAATTGGATTGGGTTAGGGCTTCAATATGCTAAAATATAATTTTATATTTTAAACTTAAATCATCTAGAGTTAGAGTTTACTTTCAACTTTGTTTGATTTTTTAATTTATCCGGTCACTCTCGTGGTGATAACTGCGGTAACTATTCTGATAAAAATAGATTTATATTTTTGTTGTTATTGGATAGTTATTGCGTGGATATATGACGCCATTATGGTCAAATATTTCAAATATTTTTTAAAATATTTTAATTGCGATCATATGAATTAATTAAATCATCTATTGTTAGGGTTTACTATTTTTTTTTTGTTTTTTCATATTTTGCATTCCGTCTCTACATGATCTTGTAATGAGTTCAAATAATTTAGATGGTGATAGTTAGGGTTCCTTTACTTGTAGTATTTTTGTCTATTTCATTTTAGATCATTAGGGTTTGATGTTTAGTGGTTTAAGTTTCACTTAATTTGATTAATAAAATTATTTTGTTGTGTCATATTGTTTTAACAAAGATTTGGTTGTTATTTTATTAGAGAAAAGCACTAAGTTGAGTAATTTTACTGATAGAAAAAAATATTGCATTTCTGAATCATATTAACGCGAGATACCATTTTGTTACCAGTAAACTACATGCTTCCATCTTAAAAAGGACGTGTGGCTGTCCCCGATTAGATAAAAAAGGTCCACCCGGTTATTAAAAAGGACATGTGGCTCCACTCTCTGAATCTTCTTCTCTTTCTCCCCATTTTCCTCCTCCTTTTATTTATTCTCCTTACTCCCTGAACCTTCTTCCTCTTCTCTTTCTCTACCTTTTGTTTGTCCCATTAGGAAATCTACTAGGGTCTGTCATACTCCTCCCTATCTAACTGACTATGTCTGCTCTTCTGCTCTTTCTAATCCTACTTGTGCTCCCTCCAAGCTCTATACTACTGAGCTACAACTGTATGAACCTCAATTTTACCAGTTGGCTATCTCTTATCCTACTTATCAATAGGTTATGCTAAAGGAATTCTAAGCTCTAGAGGTAAATCACACATGGGAGATTGTCCCTCTTCCTTCTTACAAGAAATCCGTTACTTGCAAATGAGTTTATAAGATCAAACAAAATTTTGATGAGCTATTGAGAGGTATACAGAAAGGTTGGTTATGAGAGGTGATACTCAAAAGGATGGGATTGACTATACAGAGACCTTCTCTCCATTTGTTAAGTTTACTACAATCAAGTGCCTCATTTCTCTTGCTGCCAAGAGAGACTAGACTGTGTATTAGCTTGAAGTAAATAATATTTTTCTTCATGATTATCTCCCTAAAGAAGTATACATGAAAATTCCATAATGTCTTCAGATATCGTCCTTTCTTCCTTCTACCTCATCTTCTTTGGTATGCAAGCTTAACAAGTCTTTTTATGGCCTCAATCAGGCTTCCAAGCAATGGTTTTCAAAATTATCTCAAACCTTATTATCTAGATGGTACATCTCAAGCAGGAATGATTATTTCCTCTTCACCAAATCTTCTAATGGTTCCTTGAAAGTCCTAGCTATATATGTTGATGACATCTTACTTACTGGAATGACATTTCTGAGCTTGAAAGTTTGAAATCCTTCTTGGATGCACAGTTCAAGATCAAATATTTGGGATCTGTTAACTATTTTTGGGCTTGGAGGAACCCAAGAAATTTGAAAGTGTTTTGACTATTCGGCACATATTTTTTTCTGATTAGATGAATGAATTTCATTGTTAACATTTTCATCCTGTGGTCACCCCTCTTGAGTCCTCTGTCAAGTTTACAGCTGACATGGGCCAACCTATTATTAATCCTTCTTTATACAGAAGACTTCTGGGCAAATTCAATTTTCTCCAACATACCAGACGGACATTGCATTTTTTGTATAGTATTTAAGATAATGTATTCAAGCTCCTCAAGTTCCCCAAATGTTTGTTGCACTTCATGTTCTTAGGTATTGTAACGATACGGCCGATCGTTTTAAGAAATTAAGCTATATTTGGCGGTGTAAGGCCTGGAACAGCTTTATAAAAGAAGTATCGACTTGCGTGTATGGTTGAATTCAGTTAACGGATGATTTAGAGTCAAATTGGAAGAAGGAATCTAGTTATGGATGTTTAAACGGTGAGAATTTGATCAGAATTAGAATTTTGAGTAAACGACCCCCGAATAGGTTTTGGGTGATCTTAATAGCTTTGTATGGTGATTTTGGACTTAGACATACATCCGGATTTGGATTTGGAGGTCCGTAGGGTAATTTGAGGCGTTTCGGCAAAAGTTGGAAAAGTTGAAGTCTGGTGTTGTTCTTCGCGTTCATGAGGAAGAATTTGGCTTTCTGGAAGTTTGTTCTTCGCATTCGCGAATAAGAAAATCTTGGTTGCACAGCTGTAACTTCGGAGGCTCATATCTCACAATCTATAAGGAATTTGGAGATGATTCAAAAACTAAAGTTGTAGCCCTTTTTGTCTAGTTTTTAAAAATGTAAATTAATTGTAATTTAGATTTGCGTACAAAAGGTTATGGTGGTTACAGTACAGGTTATTCGGGTAGAGTTCGAAAATCTCTGTTGCACAGGGTTGACTTTGGAAGCTTATATCTCGTAATATATAATGAATCAGGAAATGAAAATCCTATGAAACTATATCCATTGGTGTCTAGTTTTCACAACATCAAACTATTTGTCATTTGGAGTTGTGTGCAAATAGTTATGGCCATTATACTAAAGGTTGTCTGGAATAAGTTTGGAAATAGCTGACGAGGAATTTAGTCATCGTGAACACGAGAGAAGGGTCGTGAACGTGAAGAACAACCCCAGGGCAGGCAGAACATATTTTCAAATCGAGGGTTAGACGATTTTATTCATATCTTGACTTGTGGAGCTCGGTTTTGAGCGATTCTTTGAGGGGTTTTTCACACAAATCGATTGGGTATGTGTTCTTCACCTAGAATATAACATATTTAATGATTTTATCTTCATTTTTATCATTTTATTTGTGTTCTGGATTGGGGAAAATGTTAGTTTTTGAAAAAATAATCCTAAAATGAAAATTCATGAGTTGAGGGATCAAATGGTATCGGAATTAGATAAATTTTATATGGCTGAACTCGTATCGGAATGGGTATTCGATTTTTGTAAATTTTGTCAGGTTCTGAGGTATGGACTAGGGGGTCGACTTTTGGACTGATTTTTGGATTTTGTTAAATATTGAGACTTCATGATCTGAAATAGTTTCTTATGTGTTTTATTTGTGCTTTGAAGTTAATTTGGTTAGATTTGAGCCATCCGGAGGTCTTTTCACCTGAGAAGTGCATTTTAGAGTATCGGTTTGTCGTCTTTGAGGTAAGTATCTTGCCTAACCTTGTGTGGGGGACCTCTCCTTAGGATTTGAGTCTACTATGTTGGTTGTAGTTCGTGTACGCGAGGTAACTAGTGCGTGCTCGGATTTATTTGTGGAAAAATTGGCCTTTTAGGGTTCTTAGGTCCTTATATTCACTGTGTATGAATGTGTGCTTAATATTCTTGAGTTTCCTACTTACTAGTTTCACCTCTACATGCTTTATTTGGAATTAATTGCTTATGATTCATTCTTATTGCCTATTCGACTCTTGTTTTGCTTAACTAAAGATTTTTACCTCTTCTATTGTCATTCTATCTTTCATAACTGATCGTCTTTATTGGAAATCATTATTATCTCCTATGTAATTATTTAGTCTTAATTGAGGTTATGATTATCTTCTCGCTGCTCATCCTTAATTAAAATTTTTATATATTTTTCGTAAACTGCCCAACCTTAAAAGAAGTTTAGATATCTTATATTTAGTTGAAATTTCCTTATTTAGAATTATTTTATTCGTGTTAGCTTCCTTGTTATTGAATTACATATTATGGGATCGTTGCTTCATATTATTTTCTCCCTTGTTATGTTGTTCTTGTTACACTTCGTATTCTCTATTGTGGTTATTCCTTGTGAGCTAGTTTTACTGTCTCCTTGTGATCGAAAGTTCTTGAGTTGATTTACTTATTGTGTTCTTGTATATATTGTTATTATTAATGTTGTACTTGTTATGAGGTTGCACGAGGTTTCTTCCGTGCTATTGCTACTATTGATATATTGCACATGCGGCGTGACAAGGCGGGGTGTATATATANTATGTGGGGGGGGGGGGTTGTACATGTGGCGAGACAAGGTTAGAACATTATGTTGCATATGTGGCAAAACAAGGCGGGCACTCATTATGTTATTATTTGCACATGTGGCGAGACAAGATGGGATATGTCAGGGATTGATTGTGATAATTTGTGATGGCCTAGGGAATTCTTGTTGTTTGACATTGCGTTGTGGTACGCTTACCTGTATGAGCTTTATCCCGTGAAAGTTGTAAGGAAACATCTTACGTGTTGTCCATTCTTTTTCTTATGTTTATTAGCTGGTAGGAACTATGTTAAAGCACTTGCACAAGCATACACGTAGTTGAACACTCCTATTGGATGTGAAGTCCTCCTAATTTTGCTGAGTATATATGCACACCTTTGTTTACTTGTTATATATGTGAGAGTGGCTCTAGTTAGATAGTGATTTGTCAGCATGACCATAAGGTGTGATGGGGGCACAGGATGCAAAGTGTTAGATTTCAGGTACTGGGACTCGTGAGCTGTAATTTGTTCGAGATTCGATACTTTGTGGAAATTGTTGTATAGACCTGATATGAACACTGTCATAGGATCTGATTTATTGCTTACCTTTACCGTATTGTGAATTTAGGATTTGGGTTTGTGTTTTCACTCGCTCTTCTATGTAATTATTTTGGTATTTTCGTCGTTACTTGCTGTTTTCTTCCCTTATTGTGATTGTAGTGTTGTTAGCCATTTTGTGTAGTCTTTACATATACATCATGTTCTGTTTTTCCTATATTTATATAGTTTATTGGACCGGTAGGTGTCTTGACTATTCCTCGTAACTACTCCACCGAGGTTAGTCTTGATACTTACTGGGCACCACTGTGGCGTGCTCATGCTACTCTTCTGCACATTTTTGTTGTGTAGATCCAGGTATCGATCATTAGTAGCTGTGCAAATCATTATTGAAGAGACTCAAGGTAAACCTGTTGCTACGTTCGCAGGCTTCGGAGTCACCTTCTTACTTGTATTCAACTGTTTTTAGTTTTTCCGGACAGTTATATTTAGAAGTGGTAGCTAACTCTGTAGAGCTTATGACTTGTACTATCGGATTTGGGATATTATAAATTTTGTAGAGATTTCTGCTTCAAGACTGTTAAATTTCATTTATTATTATGGTATTTCAGTATGAGTTAGGCTTACCTAGTCCCTAAGACTAGGTGCCATCACGATACCCAAATAGAGAAAAAAATGGTTCGTGACAAGTTGGTATCATAGCTCTAGGTTCATAGGTGCTACGAGTCATAAGCGAGTTTAGTAGACTCTTGCGGATTGGTACATAGACGTCTGTACTTATCTTTGAGAGGCTGCGGAACTATTAGGACAATCTCACTTCTTTCATTCCTATCGTGCGAGCTTATTGATCTCAGTGTCTGAACTATTATCATTCCATTCTCTCACGGATAGTGAGGACACGCGCTGCGGTACCGATGATGCTCCTCTTGGAACAGGTGTCACTGGAGGCAGAGATAAAGATCGACGAGGAGTACGCGCCAGAACTAGAGCACCTACTAGAGCAGTTGTTGATAAGCCGCCAGTAGCTTAAGTTGGGGGGAAGGTACCGGAGGTGCTTGTTATTACCCTCGACTTTTGGAGACCTTAGCTTAGTCCCTGAGCATGTTTTGCACATTTGCTCAGGCGGGGTTGATTCCGGCTGCACCAGCTACTTCACAGACTAGGGAGGGACTCAGACTCCTGCCACCCACACTTTAGAGCAGCAAGTTCATATTGGTCAGGTTTTAGGCGTTATGGCAGTATAGCCTATGGTTCCAGTTTAGCCGTAGTCAGGGCAGCAGCATCTGAAGAAGAGCAGCTTAGGCTTGAGAGGTACAAGAAGTACGACCCTCTTACCTTCAGTGATTTGGCTTTAGAGAATGCACATGGTTTTTTGGAGGAATGCCATTGCATTCTCCACACTATGGGTATTGTTGAGACGAGTGGGGTTATTTTACAACGTTCCAGCTTAGGGGAGCGGTTTATCAGTGGTGGCAGACATATGAGTTGGTTAGCCGACTGAGTTAGTTTCACTTACATGGCTTTAGTTTTCAGAGATGTTCTTGAGAGAGTTCGTACCTCAGTCCCTTCGGGATGCATGGCGTGCGGAGTTTGAGCAGCTGTGCCACGGCAATATATCAGTATCAGAGTACGCCGTGAGATTTAGTGATTTGCCCAGACATGTGCCAATTTTGGTTTATACTATTCGGGAGAAGGTCCGCCGGTTCATTGAGTGACTCCATCCCAGCATCAGGACTAGCATGGCCCAGGAGTTGGAGATATATATTTCGTATCAGCACACTATGAGTATTGATAGAAGGGTGGAGGGCATGCTGGCTCGAGAGAGAGCGGTCAGGTGGGGCCAAGAGAGAGGACAGGCGGGGCCATGAGAGAGAGGACAGACGAGATCAGAAGAGAGAGTTTGAGGAGTCGAGGAGGCCTCATAGATCGGGGAGATCTGGTGGTCCTTATTTTGGAGGCAGGGTGCAACATGGCAGAGGTTTTGTGGGTCAGCCAGTTCAGTTCGTGCTTCAGGCTTTGCATAGTGACTCAGGTGTTCATGGGTCTTGGAGTAACCGCACCGCTCAATTTCCACAACCTCGTTAGCAGAGAGGTTGCTTTGAGTGTAGAGATACTAGCCATATGTGAGAGATTATCCCAGACTTCGGGCCGATGTGTGACAGCGAGGTATTTAGGTGAGTAGAGGGTGCCCAAGAGGGGGAGGCCCGGCTCATTGATATGTTCCATATAGTAGGCTTAAGGCCGCTATACCAGCTAAAGGTCATTCAGGTATGATTTTGGTTTGTTATAGAGGAGCACCATTCATAGTTCATTACAGTTCTACTTATCAGGATGAGTTTCCCTATTTGTTGCTCCACTTATGGGTGCATTTAATGATTAGCACTTTATTTATGTGATTACCCTCTTGGGAGGTTCTATGAGTGATAGCTGTGTCTATCGTCAGTTTCTGGTCATTGTCGAGAGTTACGAGACTAGTAGTAAATTCCTATTGTCCATTTCGGTAGGTTTGATGTGATTTCTAAGTATTTTTGGCTACAAGCTATGATTTTTATGCTCCACCAGTGTGGGATCCAGTATGTGTTGTAATTCTATTGACGGAACTGGTCTAGTGAAAGGTTTCAGCTGGTTTGGTGTACACCCTACTTGTGATTCAGAGTGGAGGGTAGGACCCTCGTGATTTCATGTGATTTGATGTGTTGAGGTTAGGCTGTGTACCGCGGTGTGAGTTATATCAGTATGAGATCCTTGTGGTTCTTTTATATGCTTTAATTCTTTCTTCTAGATTATTTTGTAGATTAGTATTGATAGAAAAATTTGTGCTTGTCGGGCTTGTTTGATAGTTCCCTTATGTTTCCCTTTCCATATTCAGTCATTTTCGTTCTGTGTTTCTTGATTTTTAGCTTGTGGAATGTGTGCCCATTGGTATTAGCTGAGATTCGGTGATTCAGGTGTTTAGTTATGTAGATTTTGTGGTTATTGTATCATTGCTAGTGTTGTGGAGGTTTGAAACGGGTTCCTATTGAGTATAACGCTCATGGCCTATGCTAAATTTGATTTTGGGCAAATATTATGATCAGAAATGTTACTGTGGGCTTATATGTGATATTTCATGTTGTAAAGTTGTACTATATGGGCGTTGGCATGAATTGACGCAGCTGGTTGAGACTGATAGCGAGTATGGATTTGGAATCGGGTCTTTTGAAAATGGATGGAATGTGAGAATTCTGGTTCTAAGGCTTATTGATATTGCTAGAAAGGCAAAATTTCAGTTGAGATGGTGTCATTAGATTTATGTGGATTAGGGTAACGTGGGATCACCCGCGGGTGTATGTTGTAAGTGTGCACTCAGTCACTTGAGCACTTCGAGGCGAATCTTGGCACGTCCGAGGACGAAGGTTGGTTTTAAGAGGGGGAGGATGTATTAACCCAGCCGGTCATTTTGAGAAATTAAGCTCTATTTGGTGGCATAAGTCTGGAACAGCTTCAGAATATGAGTATCAACTTGCATGCATGGTTGAATTCAGTTAACGGATAATTCAGAGTCAAATTAGAATAAGGAATCTAGTTTTGGAAGTTTAAACTGTGAGAATTTGACTGGAATTGGACTTTTGAGTAAACGGCCCTGGAATGGGCTTTAGCCAATCTCAACCGCTTCATATGGTGATTTTGGATTTAAGAGTGCATCCGAATTCGGATTTGGAGGTTTGTAGGGTAATTTGAGGCGTTTTGGCGAAAGTTGGAAAAGTTAAAATTTAGAAAGTGGAGAATTTTGACCAATAGTTGAATTTTGTGATATTGGGATCGAAATGCAATTCCGACGGTTGGAGAAGCTTCGTTATGTCATTTTGGACTTTTATGCAAATTTTGGCATCATTCAGGATTGATTTGATAGGTTTTGGCACAAGTTTTCAAAGTTGGAAGATTTGGAAGTTCATAGTTCGTTTCATGGTGTGATTCATCGTTTCGGCATTGTTTGATATGATTTTAGACCTCGAGCGAGTCCATGTTAGGTTATATGACTTGTTTGTGTGTTTAGACGGGGTGTCAGGGGACTCAGATGTATTTCGGGTGTGTTTCGGATCATTTTGGGCTACTTTGGATGTTGATTATCTGATATCTGATGTTGTTCTTCATATTCGCGAGGAGCCTCTAGCGTTCACGAAGAAGAATCTAGCTTCTGGAAATTGTTCTTCGCTCTCGCGAAGAAACTCTCGTGTTCGTGAAGAAGGAAATCTATTTTGCACAGATCTGACTTCGGAGGCTCATATCTCATAATCTATAAGGAATTTGGAAATGATCCAAAAAAAATTGTGGATCGTTTTGTCTAGTTTTCAGAAATGTAAATTCATTGGCATTTGGATTTGTTTACAAAAAGTTATGGTAGTTACACTACAGGCTATCCTGGTAGTGTTCGAAAATCTCTGCTGCACAAGGTTGACTTTAGAAGCTTATATCTCGTAATACATAATCACTCAGGAAATGAGCAACCAGCGAAACTTTAACTCCTGGTGTCTAGTTTTCATAACATTAAACCATTTGTCATTTGGAGTTGTGTGCAAACAGTTATGGCCATTATACTTAAGGATGTCTAGAATGAGTTTGGAAATCACTGACGAGGAATTTAGTCATCGTGAACGCGAAGAACAACCCTTGGGCAGGCAGAATATATTCTCAAATCGAGGGTTAGACCATTTTATTCATATCTTGACTTGTGGAGCTCGGTTTTGAGTGATTCTTTGAGGGTTTTGTCATACAAATCGATTAGGTAAGTGTTCTTCAACTAGAATCTAACATATTCTATGATTTTATCTTCATTTTCATCATTTAATTTGATTTTTGGGTTGGATAAAATATTGGTTTTTGAAGAAAATTCCTAAAATAAAAAATCATGATTTGAGGGACCAAACGGTATCGGAAGTTGATAAATTTTGTATGGTTGAACTCGTATCGAAATGGGTATTCAATTTTTGTAAATTTTATCGGGTTCTGAGGTACGGGCTAGAGGATCGACTGATTTTTGAATTTTATTAAAGATTGAGACTTTACAATCCAAAATAGTTTCTTATGTGTTTTATTTGTGCTTTGAAGTTAATTTGGTTAGATTTGTGCCGTCCGGAGGTCTTTTCACCCGAGAAGTACATTTTAGAGTATAAGTTTATCGTCTTTGAGGTAAGTATCTTGCATAAACTTGTATGGAGGACTTCCCATTAGGATTTGAGTCTGCAATGTTGGTTCTAGTTCGTGTACGCGAGGTGATGAGTGCGTGCTCGGACTTATTTGTGAAAAAATTAGCCTTTTAGGGCTCTTAGGTCCTTATATTCACTGTGTATGAATGAGTACTTGATATGCTTGAACTAATTGGAATTAATTGCTTATGATTCATTCTTATTGCCTATTTGACTCTTATTTTGCTTAACTGAAGATTTTTACCTCTTCTATTGTCATGCTATCTTTCATAACTGCTCGTCTTTATTGAAAATCATTATTATCTCCAATGTAATTGTTTAGTCTTCATTGATGTTATGATTATCTTCCTGCTGCTCATCCTTAATTGAAATTGTTATATATTTTTCATAAATTGCTCAACCTTAAAAGAAGTTTAGATATCCTATATTTAGTTGACATTTCCTTATTTATTGGGTACCACTGTGGTATGCTCATGCTACTCTTCTGTACATTTTTGTTGTGCAGATCCAGGTATCGATCATTAGTAGCTATGCGGATCATTGCTGAGGAGACTCAAGGTAAACCTGGTGATGCATTCGCAGACTTCGAAGTCACCTTCTTACTTGTATTCAGCTGTTTGCACTCTTTTCCGAACAGTTATATTTAGAAGTGGTAGCCAACTCTGTAGAGCTCATGATTTGTACTACTGGATTTTGAGAATTATAAATTTTGTAGAGATTTCTGCTTCAATACTGTTAAATTCGATTTATTATTGTGGTATTTCAATATGAGTTAGGCTTACCTAATCACTGAGACTAGGTGTCATCGCGATACCCAAAAGGAGGGAAAGTTGGATTGTGACAGGTATCTAATGACTAACTATTTCTCTTTCCTCTATTTAAGCACAGTGTCGAGCTTTGAGAAAAGTCATAGCTGGAATATCTTAGTTGGTTCGTATATTCAGTGATCTTTACTTGGTTTTTACCCCCCTCCCAAATCTCATTCAGGTTTTTAGTGACAGCCCAACTGCTCTCTACATTGCCAAGAAACGAACAAAACATATTGATATTGACTGTCGTAGTTCATGATTGTTTGCATTCTGATTTAATTCCTCTCCACCACCTTTTCACTATTGGCCAGCTTGCTGATACATTGACCAAGCTATTTGCAGGTCCTATTCATCACCCATCTTCTTCGCAAACTTGGAGTGGCTTCCTCCGCCCTCCCCTCCCTAGCCGGCGAGGGGTGTTGGGCTTAATAAAGATCAGCGGACAAGGCCCAATAGTTGAAGGCAGTCTAGTCCTTGTCTTAGTTTCACTTTTCAGCTCATTACAATGTAATAAATAAGTGAGCCCAAAAGTATATAAGCATGAGAATTTTCTAGAATTTAAAAAAATAAAAAAAGGAAAAAGAGATATTCAATTTCTTAAACATTTTCATTTTGATTCGATCAATTGATGCGTATCACAAAATCTAATAGCCTTGTAGGTGGCCAACGAGGTCGCTGCTCCTACATATGGGGCGACGATTGCAAAATCATTTGAGTTTCTAATTAATTACAACCATTATTGGTAATGAGTTTGAAGGTCATGGAATGAGTTCGCCCAGATTCTCTGACTATTACAACAGTAGTATAAAGTGATTCAGCTTGTAATGTACTCTATTTATGCAATGACAAGGAATTCCACTGGTTAATTAGCAAGCAATTAATTATAAGTGAGAAGAATAGCTTGAAAAATGAGGCAAAACGACAGTTGAAATTTATGTTAACAGTTTTTTCTAATCAAATCAAAGAGTCAAATCAAAACATAACGGATTGTTTGTGCCACAGAAAGCGAAGATAGGAACCAAAGATAGTAAAACTGAATAGCCAACATAAGTGGCAACTATTTACAAAAGAAAGTTACATTCATGATCACATATTCCTTCTTTGTGGTGGGGCAAGAGTGCACGTAATTTTAGAATGAATATGTTCTTGTGAAGGCCTTTTTTAAAGCTCTCCAGCTTAGAGATCTAGTCCTTAAGAGAGCCAAAGGTGGTGCAGACGGTCGAAATCGGTGCCGAGAAGGTGGGGTTGATGAAGAATCTGAAGCTGATTCCGATTCTTGCATTACACCAATGTTGTCCTCTGCATTCCAGAAACGAGCTGCTTTTCTTTTGCTTCTTACTGTGGTTAGCACGTCATACTTGTTGCATATTCCCCATACTGTCACCTTCTGTTGTTCGCAATCTACGTTCACAGAGTATATCCCTGTTATTTGATATAACACCGGTATTAGTACAGGTTTACAACTTAGAAATGAACGCATTGACTTCTACAACTAAAAGAGTAAACAATGCCAAATACCACAAAATCCATCATTTCAATGGGTGCAAAGTTTGTTTTCAAAAATTTATAATTCAAGTGGAAGACAGTGAGTATATTAGACTAGCTAGCTAGTCACTACTGATCCATGATCATTCAACCCTGCAAATAATTTCTATTTCTATCGTCAAGGAATATTACATACCATTGTACTAATTGAATAATCTATTTGCCACACAAACAAACAAAAAATGAAAAAACCAATGAGTAAAACTCGATCAAATGGCATAAACGATTCAGGCCTGGTCAGTAACATTTTCCATAGTTATAACAGGCACTGAATACAGTAAATCCTTTAAAGAAAGCCCATCTCCCTACCTTATTGGGCCTAGTTTCTTAAATCCACTGACACAAATGACAAAACATATCTGTTTGGGCATTATCCTCTATGTGGTCCGTCCATTTGGGAAGGCTGCATTAATCAGACAAGTCAGGGCTCAAAGAACCAGAGGCAGAGCCGGGATTTGAAATTTGTGAGTTCGGAATTCTAGTTTGTTTATGTTATTGGGTTCTAAATTAACAACACATATTCAATAAATCTTTTAAGAAAAATACAAAGTTTAAATAAAAGTTACTGGGTTCAGCCGAACTCGCAAAGTCCTATGCTAGCTCCACCCTTGCTGCAAACTCAATACAAAAACATGACATTTGCTGATCCTTTAAGATCATTAAAAACTTATTTCTGAATATTAGATGAAAATTTACTTAAAAAAAGTTATAATGCATTGTTCTGTTTACCTTTGATATGGGAAAGAGCTTTCTTCACTTTCCTCTCACAACCATAAGAGTAGAGAGGCACCATCATTTCCACATACTGAGGCTCCACATTTCTCCCAGCCGGTACTATCTGCATGTCCGCCATTCCCAGATTCTAAACTTCACCGTAACTCTGTAGTCCTAATTGTGTTATATAGTATGTAATAATAGTTGTCGTCGCACCTCAAGTTGAGGTTGCGATTGGGTGATAATGAGTTATATATAGTTGCATTTAGAGGGTATATTATGACATCGATGACGACGATCTCTGCTAATCCAAAATCAAAAGCAGCAGACAAGACACGCTAGATTCTTTCTAAAAAGTTGGATGAAAGAGCTAGCATCACTTTTACTTTTCTCTTTTACATTCTTAATTGATATATTCTGTGCAAACTAATCCTATTTCTTAGCATTGTTTTTAAGGTTGGCTGCTGAAAGTCATATAGAAGCTATAGCTCCAGAGACTTCTATTTTGTGGTTCTCTGAATAGAGGAAATTTTCGTTAAAAAAATACGTGGATTGTGACTAGGACGAGCGAAAAAGAGTAGTGTCATCAACTCATGTCATGTTCCTAAGTCAATCAAGAAAGATAAAGTGGTGTTTTTGCATGCAATATGATGCATTATCTTTTTTTCGTGGGATTGGATAATTCAATTACTTTGTTCACAACCCATGTGGCCTGCATTACTTAGCATGTAAGTTGTCTTTCGAAATGCCAAGGATTAGACCGTTAATTAAGGATTTAAAGTGTTTTTGGAAACTTAACTACGAAAGTTATTGTTTCCTCCCCATCCAAATTTTGGTACCATTTAGTATATATGGACAAGATTACTTAGCTAAAACTGAAGTTTTATCATGTTGAATTCAAAGCGGATAGAGAAACAAAATTGACTTTTTGAGGAACTTGGATACTGTAGTCTTCAAGTGTCACCAGTAACTATTGTTTCAAATTCATTTTTTTTATTAAGGTTTCAATCCTTCATGTAACCACTATCAATGGATTTAAGATTCCCGCTCATATAAAAGATTAAGTTTAACAAAATGATAGTGTTATAGTTATCAAGTTGCAAATTAAACTGCGTTTTATTTTTTTGGGGGGGGGGGGGGGGGGGTTTAGGGAGTGGGGGTCTATCTGCAGGTTATACTGATAATGATTCATGGACTTCTTTCATTCCCTTATTCTCATGCCTAAAAAACTGTGACTCCCTCACCAAGTTTCCAGCCTACTTAATTCTTTATCTGTTAGTATAACTTTGTGGTTGCTCGTTGTTGTAGATAGAGAAGTTATGATTTTAATTTGTAAAAGAAGTGAACCAACGTATAAGGGGTCGATCAATTTTGACACACTAACTGACAAGGGTTAATATAAAATGAAACGATAGTGAATGGAGTCTTACTGTTTATGTTTATACCAAACTAAAATTTAATTTGTTGACACAGAAAGGATTATTATAGAACAAAAGGTAAAAATTGGAGACATATTTTTCTTTTTCAAACTTTTTACATTTTTTTGGCTGAGAGGGTGAGCGAATACTGAATAGTGAGCAAACCAAAGATAAAAGTGAAAAGTGATGACCCAAAAGAATTTGCTAAATTCCTTTTACTGTCATGGAAAGGTGGTTGCGCTTTTGACTGGCCCATGGCATTATATGATGCCAAAGTAGCCTTTTCCTGGATTAACCTAAAGGAATAAGGCTGCAGTTTCTTTTATCCCGTTTTGAGTTTCTAGGTCACTATCTAATAAACTTCTTTTAAATTTAATCCACAAAGCATCCCCATACTTAATCAGGACGGATTTAAGGGCGGAAGGGGTTCAAGCGAACCCCCTTCGTCGAAAAATTAACACAGCACAAAGTATAACTTAGTGGTCAAGGGGATTCAAAACTGTCATTGGTTCAATTCCCACTAGCTATAATCTCTTTTAATTTTTTAAAATTTTGTCTTTGTTGAACCCGCTTAGCGAAAATCCTGCCTCCGCCGCTGCCCATACATTGAATGTTCTCATTATTAATTACTCCACTTCTAAAAGCAGCCCGCAGCACAAGGTATTTTGCATTTATATCGTGTCCGGGGAAGGATTGTAGCTCAAAGGGTGTGATATAGACAGCCTACCTCAATGCAAGCATTAGTGGCTGTTTCCACGGCTCGAATTTATTACTATATGGGTCTAAATATGACCAACCACGGGTTATACCTACCACGGCGGGCAACCGTAGACCGACGAGTCGGTATAAGGGAATGATCTGAAAGTACAAAAGGGGGGTGAATTGTAGCCTTTTTAAATTTTTAGTCGACTACTCTTTAGACCTAGTCGACTTATGCGGAGACAACCTGCACAGAACTGTTAGTCCTTATGATTTAAACAAGTGTTAATCACGATAAATAGTAAAGGAACAGAATATAGCATAAGGGCGATAAAGTAAATGACACCAGGAATTTTATACTGGTTCGGAACTAATGTGGTATCCTAATCCAGTCTCCTTAGGTTGCAAGGATGTTATCTCTTGAGCTCTTTGTAGTTTGTGTTGAGTACAGCGTGCGTGATTTTCAACGTTCATCGCCAACGTTTACAGGGTTGGTTTTCACTCGCTCACCAACAACGACCCTTTGGTTTTCACTCGCTCACCAAAGAAACGAACAATGACACAACCTCTCCAGACACATTGTCTCTCCAATTTTTCTATCTCTCTTCTCTCTTTTGTGTACACAGTAAATCTACTAAAGTGAATTACAATGCTTGTTAAGAACAGAATAAAGAACTTGTAGTTGGATAGACAATTTGTATAGAAGGTTGCGTGCTTTTGCTGCTGCAAGTATCTTCTCTTTTATACTTGGTCGTTGAATGTTCTAGCTGTTGCAGCGGTCTTCTAATTTTAGAAAAGGATTTCCTTTGCTGCTGCTCCAACTTTCTTTTGGTCCTTCTTGCCCTTTTGAACATGATCGCAATCTATAAGGCAGATTTGGATACCTTCTCTTAATGCAAGCTTTCCTTTTGAATTGGACAATTTGAATTTCCAATCATGATGCCAATATCAATTCTTTCCTTGTTGTGCATAATTCTGGTGCTTGTAGTTTTAATGAGCCTTCCAGTTCTTCCCTGATATGCTCACGAGTGATTTTCTTTGTAGGCTTTAGACTCCTTTTTTACCTCCTTGAATCTTGGCTTCTATTGCACAAATAATCTTTTCTTTGTTGAACTTTTCTTTTTGAATGTTGTTCCTCTGTGTTGTTGACCTTCTCTTGTTGAATGGGACTAGAATGTTTGTCTAGATTCATATATCCTTCTTGATAATATTTAGCCTTACTTATTTTCCATAAGAAAATAATATCTCCTTGAGTCACATAATGAAAATTGTAATATTTTACGTCTAATCCTTCTACCTGTAAAAAATGAATTCTCTTTATTAAATAACTCATTTGCATTCTTGCCCTTTTCTTAGCAGATCTTGTCCCATATTTAACCTCATTCCGTTCTCTGTGTTTTTCTTCTTGGTTCTTGAAATATAGTCTCTTACTATAATATTGTAGTAAGAATATTCCTTTCTTCCATACGTAGTATATCTTTCCCAAAACTTTAGGAAGCATTCTTCCATAATTCTCCAATGTTCCTTTAGTAGGTCTTGAAAAATATTCTCTTTCCATAAAGTAAATTGTTATATTCATAATATATTTCTTTCCATAGAAAATATATTCTTCTTATATTGAAAATATTCCTTTCTTGATCTTGTAGTATCTTTTCATATAGTATTTTTCATCCACAAAATAATAGATCTTCTCCATGATTCTAGCAACTTTCCTTTCAAGATATTGAAAAACTTTCCATCCATAATATCCTGTAGATTCTTCTTCTGATATTGTAGTAAGTCACTCAATAATTGATTATTCACTTTCTCATAGTATTCTCTTTCCCATAATAAACTTCCTAGATAAAATCTTCACATAATATTCTCTTTTCCATATTTGTTTGGATCTTTACCATCATCTTCTTTCTTGAATAAACCTGTACAAAAATAAGATTACCACAAGTAAATGTTCTTTGATTAATAATTGTGTTGGTTTGTTACCATCAAAATTAATACGTGAAACCTTGAAGCTAACATGATCCATAGGTGGAAGGGGGGATGTCCTCGCATCATTGTTAGACAATTCTTAATTCGTCGTCCTCATGATTACGAGGAATCCCCCAGTATATAAAGGGGATCTTACTTGTAATAGACAGATTATTGAGCATATACTAAATTACTCTCTCTCTCTCTCTCTCTCTCTCTCTCTCTCTCTACTTTTATGAACTTTGTCTCCCTTTCCCTCTATATACTTTTGTTATCTTTTTACTGTAACAATCCAAGAGTTTATTATCTTCGACTACGATTTACCTCTTTTTATCTTTGATTGATTTGCTTAAAAAGAGTTTAAAAAAATTTGAGTCAAACAATTTGGCGCCGTCTGTGGGGATTTTCATAGTTCTCACCTAGTATATCAAAAATAACGATCACTGTTCTTCACATTTCATAAGAACCAACAATGGCGGAAAAAGAAGCGAGGTTGAAGATGATAGCAGATGTCTCACACAACCTCTTAAGCTCCCTCAACGAAGCCAGTAGGGAAAACACCGAGAATACAACACCAAGGGATACACCGGAGGGGGAGATCTCACCCTCTCCACACGAGGATCAGATGGTCTTGCGTGAAAAAGGAGCTTTCACGTCCACGGCGAGAGAAACACCGCCAGCGATCAAAAATCTACTAGAGGAGTGGTTGACAAGTGCCCTGAGCAGCATGCTCGAAAAACACCCTCAAGAAAATGTCGAT
Source organism: Nicotiana glauca (assembly GCA_026770625.1). NCBI lineage: Eukaryota > Viridiplantae > Streptophyta > Magnoliopsida > Solanales > Solanaceae > Nicotiana > Nicotiana glauca. The sequence continues at coordinate 25,428 of MU740775.1, read as the reverse complement.
GACTTGCCGACTGAAGAAATTGCAGTTGCCACCAGCGAGCTAAGCACTACGCAAACGGGCAACACCCGCACTGCCATCGACGCAAGCGACGGTGCACTCACAACCATTTTACTGAAAATGGAAGAAATGGAAAACGAAAACAAAGTACTTCACGATCAAATGAAAGAGAAACAGGAAAGGGTTGACAAAATACCTGGCGCCCCTAAGCTACTCCCAAAATGTGATGTGGGAAGGCTCGTCGAACAGTCATATAGCGAGGGAGCTGCTCCTCACCCCATCCCGAAAACCTTCAAAATTCCACCATACTTGAGAATATACGACGAGACCAGGGATCCGGAAGAACATCTAATCCACTACGTCACCGCGGTAAAGGGAAATGACATGTCAAAAGAGCAAGTGCCATCTGTATTGCTAAAAACGTTTGGTGAGACTCTGACAGGAGGAGCATTGACATAGTATTCCCAGCTACCAGCACGATCGATATCGACGTTTGAGGAGATGACAGAAAAATTTTCTACCGCTCATGCAGGAGCTAAGAAGGCCGAAGTTGGGGTTAACGACATCTTCGCCATCAAGCAAACAGCGGGCGAGGGACTTCGGGACTTCCTGGACTGATTCAACAGAGTAAGAATGGGACTACCAAATGTGTCAGAAGGAATGGCGATCGCGGCATTCCAAAATGGGTTGAATAGGAACGGATCGAAGGTAACCAAGAAATTGCTCAAGAGACTCATGAAGTACCCTTCTACCATATGGGAAAAGATTCATAACGCCTACTGCGCCGAGGTAAGGGCAGACGAAGATGATCTTAACGGCACAACTCAGCGACTAACGTCAGTCTATATCGAGGCAAGGAGGGAGCGACGTAACGATGGGCGGAGGGATCATCCCCTGCTTTTCAATCGAGAAAGGCATCAGCCTTATGTCAAAATATCTAATCCACCCCCTCCGAGACATGCGAATGTCGTGCTATGACACACCGTACCCCTTCGGAATGAAAGAGGTAGGCCTCCACTATTATCTGCTCATAACGTTTATGTTTCCCTTTTAGAGATAGTGTACGCACTGGAGAAGTTGGGCATGAAGGTGCAATGGGCACCAAAAATAAAATCGGACCCGAGCGCAAGGAGGTCAAATGTCCTCTGTGAATTCCATCAGGAAAGAGGACACAAAACCGAAGATTCCATAGGCCTACGACAAGAGGTGGTCAGGATGTAGAACCAGGGTTACCTAAAAGAACTACTCAGCGATAAAGGAAGGGCCAACTTTGCCAGAGGACGTGACCCCTCTCAGGGACCTCCAAAACCACCATCGCTGGCATGCACCATACAGATGATTATCGGCGACGGAAACTATTCGGTGATCAACCATATAAAGTTTACCACCACGCACAAACTCAAAGGTACAGTCACCCACGAACGGTATGACGACTTCAAAGACAGTATCATCTTCGAAAAGTCAAATGTCGACGGTTCGTCTTTCCCTCACTATGATGCTTTAGTTATAACTTTACGCATCACTGACACAGATGTAAAAAGAATCATGGTAGATGACGGAAGCAGCGCGTGTATTATCCACGCGATAGTTCTCGTGCAAATGAGGCTCGAGGATAGAATAATACTGCGTTGCATAACACTAACGGGTTTTAACAATGTAGTAGAGCGGACATCCGGAGAAATAGTGTTGCCTGTCTTAGCAGGAGGAGTCACGTTGGAGACCACATTCCAGTCATGAAGCAGTAAACAGCCTATAATGCCATCATAGGACGCCCGTGGATACACGCCATGCAAGTCGTCCCTCGAGATTTTACCAAGTGATCAAATTTCCTACCCTATAGGGAGTATTCAGCATTCGAGGCGAACCACGTACCGCCCAAGAGTACTACCGGATTTCCCAAGATTGCACACATACCAAACAACTGAAAGGAGCAAGCGCGGAGGCATAACAATTAGTCGTGTTGGGAACTAAACCCGACCCACCAGCAAAGGTCAGCAGAGACCCAGACATCATAAAAGCCTGCAAGGAAACTATAGAAAACCTCGACCCAGTCCATCTGGATGATGATGACAACACACGAAAGGCTTACATCGGGCACAACCTCTCAGAACCAGGTAAGTATCATGAATTTTTAACTAACAATGCCGACTTATTTGCCTTTTTCCACTCAGATATGTCGGGGATCCCAAGGGACATCGCCACTCATAGGTTGAATGTTGACCCACTCTATCTGTCAGTACGGCAGGCGAGGGAAAATTTGATGCCGCAATCAATGAAGCGGTCAGTGAAGAAGTGGACAAATTGCTTACCAACGGTTCCATCAGAGAATCGAAGTACCCCCAGTGGGTCGCCAATGTGGTCATGGTCAAAAAGAAGAACAAGAAGTGGCAAATGTGCGTGGACTTCACCAATCTAAACAAGGCATGCCCAAAAGATTCCTTCCCGTTACCCCATATCGACCAACTGACCGATGCAACAACGGTACCCAAACTTCTGAGTTTTCTAGATGCCTACTCCGGTTACAACCAAATCCTAATGGCCGAAGAGGATCAGGAAAAGATAACTTTAATCACTCACCAAGGGACTTGCTTCTATAAAGTGATGTCGTTCGGGCTCAAGAATGCAGGGGCCAATTATCATAGATTGTTCGCCAAGATGTTCAAGGAACAGCTCGGCAAAACATTGGAGGTTTATATCGACAATATGCTGGTAAAATCGATAAAGAAGGAGGATCACATTAATCATTTGAAAGAAGCTTTCGAGATATTGAGATGGTATGGGATAAATTTGAACCTGGAAAAATGCGCCTTCAGCGTGGCCTCAAGGAATTCCTAGGTTTCCTCGTATCACAATGAGGGATCGAAGTTAACCCTGATCAAATCAAAGCCATCGACACCATACCTGAGGTACTGACCACCAAGAAACAGGTACAAAAGCTAACATGGCAAATAGCCGCCTTATCAAGATTCATTTCAAGGTCCTCCAACAGATGTCACAAGTTCTTCAACGTACTAAGAAAGGATCACGGTCTACAATGGAACGAGGAGTGCATTGACGCCCTAAAAAAACTAAAAGTGTATTTATCCTCACCACCACTACTCATAAAAGCGAACCCAGGAGAATGTTTGCTCATATATTTGGCAGTATCCGAAGTCGCTGTCAGTGCAATCTTGGTTCGCAAAACTAAAGGTACACAATCTCTTATTTACTATATCAGCAAGAACTTAATAGATGTCAAGACAAGGTACCCTCACCTTGAAAAACTAGCTCTGGCACTAGTCATAGCTTCATGCAAGCTTAGACCCTATTTCCAATGCCACCCCATAAAAGTAATAACAACCCTCCCCCTAAGAGGTGTCCTGCATAAGCCCGAGCTCTCAGGCAGACTCGCCAAATGGGCAATAGAGCTCAGCGAGCACGACATAACTTACCAACCACGAACTGCCATCAAGTCGCAGGTACTCGCTGATTTCGTCACCGACTTCAGCGCAGATATATTGCCGGAGGCGGAACAAGAAGCTCTTCCGCATGTACCGACCTCTGGACCCTCTACACTGACGGTGCTTCGAATTCCTTGGGAGCGGGACTGGGACTCGCCCTCGAAGTCCCTACGGGCGAAGTAATTTGCCAGTCCATACAATGCCCCGAGATGACTAACAATAAGGCCGAATATGAGGCTGTGATTGCATGTCTGAAGTTAGCCCTCAAATACGGCACCCGACGGCTCATCATCCATTGCGACTCCCAACTTGTTGTAAATAAAGTCACCGGGACTTTCCAAATCAAAGAATAAAGGCTGCAATATATCAGTCGGAAATCTATAAGATACCATCGGAGTTCAATGAATGCCGCTTCGACTAGATCCCTAGAGCACAAAATATTGAAGCGGATGGCCTCGCCAAATTAGTTGCGGCCACAAAGAATATTAACAAGGAAAACATGGTCATTTTCCTTCATTCAGCCATAGATCACGTCGAGGTACTCTCTCTGAATCTAACTTGGGACTGGCGTAACCGCCTTATGTCCTACCTACAGGATGGAACACTCCCGCAAGACAAAAAAGAGGCCAAGAAACTCTGAATATAAGCAACTCGATACAGCCTGGTAAGTCATGACCTTTAAAAAGAACATTCGGCGGTCCCCTAGCCAAATGTCTCGGACCGCATCAAACGAGGCAAGTACTAGAGGAAGTACACAAGGGTCATTGCAGTGCCCATACAGGAAATCATGCCCTCGTTCAATGCCTCATTCATGTCGGCTATTACTGGCCTACTATGAAAAAAGAAGCAACAGACTATGTCCGGAGATGCGAAAAATGCCAAAACTACGCCCCTATAATACATCAAGCAGGAGAATTGCTCTACTCGGTAACCTCGCCATGGCCTTTCATAAAGTGGGGGATGGACATAGTCGGCCAGCGGGATGAGGAAAGGTACTTTTTCTTGTGGTTTTAATTGACTATGTCTCTAAATGGGTGGAAGCAGGTGCGTACACTCAAATACATGAACAGGAGGTCATCGCCTTTATATGGAAAAATATCATATGCCATTTTGATATCCCCAAAGAAATCAGATGCGGTAATGGAACCCAGTTCGTCGGAAAAAGAACGAAGTTGTTCTTCAAAAAATGGCATATCAAACGAATACTCTCCACGCCATATCACCCCGCTGCCAACGTCCAAGCCGAATCCTTCAACAAAGTGATATTAAACATACTGAAAAAGAAGCTCGAAGAAGATAAAAGGCTATGGCCCGAACTACTACCTAAAGTATTATGGGCATATCGAACTACGCCAAAGTCCAGCACAGGAGAAATGACATACTCATTGGTCTACAGGACCGACGCAGTCATTCCCGTAGAAGTCTGGGAACCCATCTGAGATACTCCCGTATAAGTGGAGTAGATAACGACGAAAGTAGGTTGCAAGACCTACATAAAGTTGAAGAACGGAGAGACATGGCTCACATAATAATGGTAGCCCAGAAGCAGCAAGTAGAGAGATACTACAACAAAAAAGCCAAGGTAAGATCACTAAGAGTCGGCGACTACATCCTCAAGGCCAAAACATCGGCGTCAAAAGACCCGAATGAGGGAAAATTAGGAACCAATTGTGACGGACTGTATAAAATCATAGCAGTAGCAAACAAAGGAGCGTTCCAACTGGAAATAATGGAGGGAAAACTACTCCAAAATAACTGGAATGTCGCCCATCTCAAATACTTCCACTTCTGAAAGGAATCACCTAAGTCGTACTCTTTTTCCCTCACCCGAGTTTTGTCCCAATCGAGTTTTCTCGGGGAGGTTTTTAACGAGGAGGCAAGGGGGATACCCTATGGATTGGCGCATTGTTCATCACTGCGGGCCATCTTCACAATCTCCAGGCCGAAGTAATGAAGGGAGTACACAATCCAATCTCCATTGTATAAACAGAAATTCCCATTGAATGAACAAGAATTCTCCATTATATGAACAGAAACCTCCGTTACATGAGACGCCAACATCAGATGGCCAAGGCCATCGACATTAGTTCGACCTCGCTCGAACCACGATAGATACTACTTCGACTACGATCGAAGAAACATCCCAATGGCCAAGGCCATCGACATTAGTTTAACCTCGCTCGAACCACGATGGATACTACTTCGACCACGGTCGAAGCAACATACCAATGGCCAAGGCCATTGACATTAGTTCGACCTCGCTCGAACCATGACGGATACTACTTCGACCACGGTCGAAGCAACATCCCAATGGCCAAGGCCATCGATATTAGTTCGACCTCGCTCGAACCACGACGGATACTACTTCAACCATGGTCGAAGCAACATCCCAATGGCCAAGGCCATCGACATTAGTTCGACCTCACTCGAACCACGACGGATACTACTTCGACCACGGTCGAAGCAAAATCCCAACGGCCGCCATCGATATTAGTGCGACCTCACTCGAACCACGACGGATACTACTTCAACCATAGTCGAAGCAACATCCCAATGGCCAAGGCCATCGACATTAGTTTAACCTCGCTCGCACCACGATGGATACTACTGCGACCACGGTCGAAGCAAAATCCCAACGGCCGCCATCGATATTAGTGCGACCTCACTCGAACCACGACGGATACTACTTCAACCATAGTCGAAGCAACATCCCAATGGCCAAGGCCATCGACATTAGTTTAACCTCGCTCGCACCACGATGGATACTACTGCGACCACGGTCGAAGCAAAATCCCAACGGCCGCCATCGATATTAGTGCGACCTCACTCGAACCACGACGGATACTACTTCAACCATAGTCGAAGCAACATCCCAATGGCCAAGGCCATCGACATTAGTTCGACCTCACTCGAACCACGACGGATACTACTTCGACCACGGTCGAAACAACATCCCAGTGGCCAAGGCCATTAATATTAGTTTGACCTCACTCGAACCACGACGGATACTACTTCGACCACGGTCGAAGCAAAATCCCAATGGCCGCCATCGATATTAGTTCGACCTCACTCGAACCACGACGGATACTACTTTGACCATAGTCGAAGCAATATCCCAATGGCCAACGCCATCGATATTAGTTCGACCTCGCTCGAACCACAATAGATACTACTTCGACCACGGTCAAAGCAATATCCCAATGGCTAAGGCCATCGACACTAGTTCGACCTCACTCGAACCACGACGGGCATTACCTCTACCACGGTCAAAGCATCATCCCAATGGACAAGGTCATCGACATTAGTTCGACCTCAATTGAACCACGACAGGTATTATCCCAACCACGGTCGAAGAAATATCCCAATGTCCAAGACCATCGATATTAATTCGACCTCGATCGAACCAAGACGAAATGTATTTTTAACGATAGTCAAAACATCCCTACGGAGACTAAGTATCATGCAATAAACTAAAAAGGAAAAGCGGCGAACAAACAAAGCGATAAAAGTAAAGTTTATATTACAACAAAAATGTTATTTACATTCGTCCATACGGATGGGCCCTAGTACAACCCACGCCCGAAAATTCCCAAACAAAATGAACGAACTAAAACTACCCGTCGGCTCCAACAGGGTAGGCGTCTTCATACCATGAGTCCAAATCAAGGCGGTTCATGTCATCAGAAGAGACACCTTCCCCATCAGGAGTGTTAGGCTCATAACCACACGACTGACGAGTTGTACGTGCTTCAGCATGTACCGTTTGAACCTCCGCCTCTATCGCCCATCCATCGGCGTAAAAAGCTCTATATACATCAAGTCGAGCCTCCATATAGACCCATATCTCATACAAGCGATGATGCGAGCCCTGACCAGTCGAAGGATGAGATGTAGAGGGCCTAGAATAGCAATCTGTTTCTTCTACCCTCGGTGGAGCCTCTTGCCTTTGCAATGCGGACAACTCCGCCCCTAGCTCCCCAATACGCCTTTCAAGCTCCGCGACCTGACAATCGGAGGCCTCTCTTTCCTCGATAAGCTCCAATCTAGATATGAGGAGGGAATCCTCCAATGAGACCATCTCAGAAAGAGCGGTGACTAACTTATGAACATTAGCATTCAACTCGCCATTAAACCCGTCGATCGCCGCTGTCTTGGCATTTAGCTCGGCGTTCAAGCCGGCCACCTTCAGCTGTAGGTCGGCATTCTTCGCCATCACCCCTTGACTCAGTTCAAGCTCATCCTCCCTCACCTTAAGAAGGGCCTCTAACTCGCTGTTATGAGCGATATCCCTCACGAGCTCCTCATCCCTCTCCTCTAGCTCTACCAACCTACGCTCCAATTGGGCCTCCCGCTGCTTAAGCCCCTCGCGGAACACTTGTAACTCAAGATCCTGATAGTAGATGTCGGCCATCGCTCGGTGCTTAGCATGGTACTGCTAGTATTTCGTCGACATCTTCTTGTAGAGGTCCGTTCTCTTTCGTTCATGACGATCTTGCTCCACCTCCAGGATGAGGGTCTAACAAAAAAAGAGAGCAAAAGTTATGTTCCCATACCAATCTCACGACACAAAGAAACGTAAAAGGAACCTACCTGTAAGGCCATGTCGGCGACCTTCTGAGATAGCTCTATGTCATTTATCGTCCCAATCGTCTCGTTCTCAAGAGCGGCGCACAAAGGAGCGGGGGCCGAAGCAACCTGCTCGTTATTTATTAGCAAGATGTAACCCCCCCAAAATTATCACGTGACAGCCAAACCCATCCGTCCTCACTTCAAAATGAGTATGGCAACTCAAAAACTCATTGACGTCCTCCGGGGCGATGTTGGAACTCGACCCGTCTGCTTCCACATGAGGCCCTCCGACATTGGATGATGAACCCCCTTCAGCGGAACGTGTCAAACTAGCCCCAGGGACAACTCTCCCCTCGTGGGCTGATCTCCCCGACAAAATGGCGTCAGCCATAAACACGGGCACTGGTGTCATCCGAGACGCTCCACTTCCGTCAGCTTTAATGGCCACCCCCTTTCCCAGCTCTAATCTTTTCCTCTTTCTCTCTAATGGCTCGTCACCATCAGAGGATTCGTCGACAAGATAAGGGGTCGGCACCAACGAGGCTGTATCTCTCACAGTTTCAGGAACGGACGTGGTCCCCTGTTAAAGAAGTTGAGGAAGACCCCCCGGACAAACGCACACAAAATGTCTTGAGTATCCGTGGCTACAGCAAGTCGTCTAAAAGCAGGGACTGGCGCCCTTCTCCTAGAAGCTCCCCGACCTGTCGTCATCAAGAATTATACGATTAGGCAAGGCCATACGACCGCTGACACAGTAAATCAGAAGTTTACCTGAGGAAACCTTAGGGTCGTAGCGTTGTACGAAGGCAGTCAAGGTTCGAGTCTCCTCCGCATGAGGTAGCAGACCATCGACCCAGTTCCTGAGACCAGTAACGGGCTAGGGTGGATGAGCCATAGGTGCAAAACGAGCGATCAAAAGCAATATTTGCAGAAGACGGAGAGTCTAATTAACTACGGTACTTACGAGTTTTATTCCACCTCTCGGGAAAGCCGGCGGGATTAGAGACCATGTGTTCGGTCTTGATGAAGAAATACTTGTCCCAATAATCACAGCTCGCTCGATCATCCGTCCAACCACCAACCTTTTGTGTCGCAAAGTCTCAGGTGTACCATGGTTCCACTAAGGAAACCAGGTGAAAATAAGTGCAAGATATGATGCAGGGAAACGTCACATTCAGCTAATTTCACATATTTAGTCAACAGAAAAAGCACCTTGAGTGTGTATGGTGTGAGCTGAGTTGGGCAAATATGATAGAATCTGCAGAAGTCGTCCGCCAAAGGAAAGAGAGGAAGGGTGAAACCGATCATGAAAGGGTATTCATAGAAGGCACAATACTCGGGCCTATGAACGTCAACATAATCCCCCTCCGCCAGAGCCATCTCCACATGGGCTGGGATACCATATTTTATGCGGAGAGCATTGAGGTGAGTCTGATCCGTCTCCGAAAGTACTGGGCTCGGAGTAACGGGTTGGTCCTTATTGAAGTCATTCCGAGAATGGGGATGCCTCGAAAGTAACGCCTCCACTGTGAGAGGACTGTCACCATCTTCCATCTCCACCTCTCCGCTATCGGAGAAAGGTACTGCACTCACCGGAGCGATCTCAGGAACCTCCTTATTAGTGCGACGGGATCTCGACATGATTTTGTTTAAATGAAGCAAGCCACACAAATGGAGGAAAAGAGAAGAAGACTTCCGGTCAGGAACGAAAATGAAGAAATGTGAAAACAGAAGAAGAAGATTAGAGGACTCTCAAGAATGGCTAAAGTTTTTGATGAAATTGAACCCTTCACCTATTTATAAGATGGGTGGCACCCGAACCAAGGCGGCAAGTTTCAAATCAGCGCAGGAAACCAAGCGCCAAACTGTCAGCCTTTCAACCTTGAAAGCCCCACAATGATGACGTATGCGAGAGCTGATGTTACCCAAGGTGGCGTGTACATCTAATCATCCCGCCAAAAAAAGGTATCACCTCTTACTGGTCGCATCGTCATATTTCGACGATCTGGATCCTTCCTAAAGGAGGCATCAGGTCCGCTCACCAAGGATGCATCCCGTTGTGACCTCGACAAGCGGAAGGACTAACTGTATGGGTCTAAATATGACCAACCACGGCTTATAGCTACCACGACGGACAACCGTAGACCAACGAGTCGGTATAAGGGAATAATCCAGAGGTGGAAGGGGGGACATCCTCGCATCGTTGTTAGACAATTCTTAATCCGTCGTCCTCATGATTAGGAGGAATTCCCCTGTATATAAAGGGGATTTTAAGCCTTGTAATAGATAGATTATTGAACATATACTAAATTATTCTCTCTCTCTACTTTTATGAACTCTGTCTCCCTTTCCCTCTATATACTTTTGTTATCTTTTTACTATAACGATCCAAGAGTTTATTATCTTCGATTACGATTTACCCCTTTTAATCTTTGATTGATTTGAGTTAAAAATCTTTTGAGTCAAACAGTTACCTATAGATTTCATGGAGATAACTTTACCATTGCTTCAAAACTCCCCTTCAAATGATTACTCCACTTCTAATTTAGAATTATCGAGCTTGGTAAACGGCCAACTGACTTTGACAAGCAGCAGCTACTACAGAACTGAAGCCAATGTTGGTTGATTTGGTCATTAACCAATTGATATGGATCTCATTATCCTCAAGTTCACTTTGGCCTATATAGTACTTTAAACTATTGGTCCTTAGCTTGCATGCCCTGCATGATTTAAAGTTGCAGTAATATTTGAACAGAAACACAACTGGACAAACCCCTGCTTATTTTAGAATGACAAAGACAAGAATTTGAGTTAATAAAGCATGTTCTTCTTTTAATCAAATGAGAGCTGATCGTATTAAAGCGACTTCTTACAGATTCCCTTCACATGATCCCCTATCATCTTCTTCAGCAATAATTCTGCCTGATTACGACATTAATTAATTACGTCTAGCTTTTCCTAGTGTACGTCCTCATGGCTGTTACTCATTGAATAAACAATGTTAAAAGAAAATTTACAAAAAATTCTAAGTGTTGCATCGTAGGGGTTTGCATTCGAATCAATTTATCGATAAATCGAATCGATTATTTGTTATCGCTTTATCGATTTATCGATTTCGATTTCGAAATTTTCCTTATCGAGTTATCGATTTCGATTTCGATTTTGTGCTCTTTGGTTATCGGTTTATCGATAAACCGATAAGAAATAGTAAAAAATATTAATTTTTATTTTTTTAAAATTTTTTTTTACCCTTATTCTATAATACCCTTTCTTTTACCCTAAGTCCCTAACCCTATTATTTCATCTACCACATTTAAGGAATGTTCATATTTAAAGCTCAAGGGAATGAAGTTCAAATTAATAAAAAATAGAATTAGCCGTGATGATGTATTTTAATTTTTTTTAATACCGTTGGGGTGTTGGTGGAATACATTTGATCCCTTACTTTAGTTTCGTTACATGTGCTTGTTGACATAATTTGAATGTTATAAACGGTGTTCGTCTTATTTTAGCTTCTTTTGGTTCATATTAGTTAGGTGTGTTTATAGCGATATACTTTCCGTGGAATCTCGCAAATTTTTTATTGGTGTAATCGATAACCGAATCGATAAGCCCCAAAAATCGATAAATCGAAATCAAAAAAATCAAAACCTTATTGAAACGATAACGATAAGCATATGTACAACTCGATAATCGATAAGTAATTATCGATAAGGGTCAAAATCGAATCGATAAATCAAATGCACACCCCTACTGCATTGTTAGTTCAAGTTAAATGGTTTGATATTCAATTGAAGGAAAATTTGATCCTCAAGATAGACTTGGAAAAAGTTGTTGACAGAGTTGAATGGTCCTTCATAAAAAAGCTCTTCATATCTTCGACTTCCCCACTGCCACCATCAATCTCATTATGTCTTATGTCAGTTCCTCATCTATCTCTGTCATTGTCAATGGAGAGCAGACAAACTCCTTTAAGCCCATCAGAGGTGTTAGGCAGGGGGACCTTTTGTCACCCTACCTTTTCATCCTCTGTATGGAAAGACTATCCAGGGCCATTAGCATTAGCAGATCTGGCCCTAAGATATCACACCGCTTTTTTGCTGATGATCTAAAATTGTTTGCTATAGCTAATCAGGGAAACTGCAGCACGATTATCAACACCCTCAGCTCTTTCAATCAGGCCTCAGGACAGAAAATCAACCTCAGTAAGTCCAAAGTCTATTTCAGTGCCAACGGCCAACCACACCAAATGGAAACCATCTCTAATATCCTTGTCATTCAGGCATCAGTCACATTTGGTAAATAACTTGGTTTCCCAATCTTCCACAAAAGACCTACCCACAATGACTTCAAATTCATCATTGATAACCTACACACAAAAACTGAATATGCTTAATATGATTGGAAGAACTACACGTGCAAAATTATCACTCAACACCATACCTAACCATGTCATGCAATACATTAAACTTCCTTCCAAAACATCCAAAGAAATTGATAAAATCCAAAGAAATTTTATTTGGGGTACCACAAGTGTCAAAAAGAAAATGCATCTACTCTCTTGGGACACAGTCACAAAATCAAATGCAGGGTGGTTTAGGAATACAGAAAGCTAACCTGAAGAACAAAGCAATTCACTCAGGGCTAGAATAAAGGCTCTACCAGAACCCTCTTTCTCTCTAGGCTAAAACTCTTATAGCTAGGGATGTTCAAACCGAACCGAAAAATCGCACCAAACCGAAAAACCAAACCAAACCGATTAAAAAACCCGACTAGGTTTGGTTTGACTTGGTTTGGTATTGAGTAAAAAAACCCGAACCAAACCGACATATAAATTTTATTTATATTTTTAAGACTTTGTAGTGATTTTTTTTAGAAAATGTAGAAATATTTGGGATCCTCTCATGTATTAACCTTGAAAGCGAAAATTAATAAAATATTATTGTTAGACGACTAAGAAAATAACTATCATGTGTTACTAAAAAAATTCTCCCATTAGAATATTTTAATAGATCATATGTTTGTCAATTTTTTTTATATTTACTAAAAATATATTCACTTATCAAAGTTTTATCTATAATTTTAATAACGTAAGATTGAAATAATATTCATGTAACAAAAAACTCGAAAACCCGAAAAATCCGACAAAATCGAACCAATCCAAACCGATATAATTGGTTTGGTTTGGTTTTGATAAAAACCGAACCAACCCGGTCCATGTACACCCCTACTTATAGCCAAACATTGCAACTGGAGACACCTACCAAAAAAATCAAAGTCAAACATCTGGCAATGCATCCTCAGAGAGTGGAAAATATGCATGCAAGCCAAAAGATGGGTCGTCCACTCAGGGAACATAGTCCACTTCATTAATGACCCTTGGATCCCAAACTTCCCCTCAATCAGATCCATTATTGAGGGCTCTCTTACCAAAGAGGACATGGACATTACAGTGGCCAAATCTCATAACAATAGGGATTGGGACCTCTCTACTATATCCCTAAACATACCCCCGAAGTATCCAAAATACCTTCATTACACCCAATCCAATAAAAGAGGATAGAATGATCTAGGGGGCAACCACAAATGGGATCTTCACTTTAAAGTCAGCATACACCCTCCTACATAATCTTGAGCAACAAAATTTTGCAAAAACAAGCAACAATTACATGTGGATCTGGAAATTAAAAGTTCCAAATAAGATTAAATCTTTCTTCTAGCTTCTTTTCCATGATAGGCTCCCCCACCGGGTCTTTCCTCCATCATATTGGGATTCAACTTGACCCAAAATGTTGCTTCTGTAATCGGACAATCAAAACATCTGCTCACATTTTTTTTGAATGACACAATACAAAAATTTTTGGACAAAGTTTGCTTCAAAAAGTGCCAATCCTCTTCCGAGCCATGTCTCTTCCTTCGCTAGTAAGGATTGGCAAAGCATATGAGATTCCCTTAAAAAGAAACCCTTTAACACCATCATTAATTAGGAAGACCTACTCTCTTTCTGCTTCTGGCAAATCTGGCTCACAAGAAACAACAATCTAATCAACAAAAGAAAGGATATGGTAAATACAAAAGTTGCCCTAGCAAAAACAACTGAGTATATTACCATATCAATAAACAGAGCACCAACAAAGGACAGAACTATATGGGTCAAATGGACCTAACACTGATGGAGCTGCAGTTGGGAACCCTGGTAAGGGAGGAATGGGAGGTGTTTTCAGAAATACAAGTGGAAACTGGATTGTGGGCTACATGAGAATTATCCAATATACTACCAACACACAAGCCGAATTTCTTGCTATCCTAAAGGGCCTGCAAATAGCTGAAGAAAGGCAACTTACACCCTTGGAAATCAACACTGACTCCACAGATGTAATTATAGTGCTTACTAATGGAAATTTTGTTTTTGATTCAATCATCTTTGAATGCAGGTCAATCGTCCAAAGACTAGGAGACGTGGTGGTAAAGCACAACTACAGGGAAAGGAACAGAGTAACTAATCTACTAGCCAAGGAGGTAGCCAAGAAGAACTTTTTTGAAAATATTTTTGTAACAACAGTTCCTCCGGTGTTTGCCGCACATGCCTTTTGGGCATACATCACGGAACTATTTTCTCAAGACAAATTTTGGATTGTAATATTGATAACTTTAGTCATAATGAGGGTGTATTAATATACCCCCTCGAAACAATGCTACTGTCAGTTGTCACCCTAATGGGTAGTTTCCAATGAAACGCATCCTTTTAACCAAAAAAAAAACAATCGGAATCATGGTGAGATCATCTAGAACTCCAAATTCATATAGTGTGTTGTGATTTTTAATTTATTGGCTCGTGTGTTTGTTGTAACCATAGAAAAAATATGAACTTTGAGGCACGAATGGATAAATACGATGATCAAGGCAGGAAATAGATTAATATTTGAACAGTATTAAAAATAATTTATTCAAATACCTGAGCCTCTGTGAAAGCAACACTATAAGAGAATAATATGAATGTCGTATGTCATTTTTAATTCCAAAATGCTGAAAAATTATTGCTTCTATAAGATAGTATTGTTGGAAAACAGGAGTGACTTAAGCATGAAGGGTAGTTTAGCCTATTTATACATGGCTGGATTAGATAAGTTTGTTAGATAGTTGTTAGAAGTTAATCATATAGGTGATTGGTTAGTTAGAAGTTAACTCATTGTATATAAGGGCTATTGTACAACTCATTATAGAAGAATGAAAATGTTTATTGTTTCATTTATTTCTTTCATCTATTCTCTTCGTCTCTCTTCTTCCTCTCAACTAGGGTTTCTTACTGCACTCAATCCATAAACTTTAGCATGGTATCAGAGCTTTGAGCTCTAAGATCAAAATCGATCCTAATCCTCTTCTCTTCTCTAAATTTAGCTGTTATTCTCTATTTTTAAGTCAATTGTGATCTCAATTTCTTGGATTAAAGCTTCGAATAACTCAATGGTGGTTGATGATGAAAATGCAACTATCACTGCTGAGAATACATCACAGGTTTCATTAGATGATGTATTTGAGGAAGGCGTTACAGTAGCAGTTACTCATCCCCTTTTATCTTTCCCCGGTGATACAAACGGCATTTTCTTGATTTTATTTCAGTTAACTGGAACTGATAACTACTCCTTATGGTATCGATCTATGAGGATTGCTTTACTATGTCGCAATAAGCTGGGAATCGTAGATGGCAGGTGGACAAAGGAGATATTTCATGATAAGTATTGGTATCAGTGGAAAAGGTGTAATGCTATCATACTTTCATGGTTGATGAACTCAGTTGCTCCTTCTCTAATTAGTGGTATAGCTTATGCCACTAGTGCACAAATAGTGTGGTTGGATCTACAGGAGATATATAAGGCAAACGATACTCGTTGCTACAATTTACACAAGGAAATAGCCACTTTGTGTCAAGGTACCTCCTCTATTTCTGTATATTACTCAAAACTTAAAGATCTTTTGGATGAATCTGAGTCTATAATACCTACTCTTGGGTGTGATTGTGCCAAAACAAAGGAGTTTATTGTGCATCTACAAAAACAAAAGGTATATCAGTTTTTAATGGGCTTAAATGACTCATATTCACAAGCTCATAGTCAAATTCTTTTGATGAAGCCTTTACCAACAGTAAATCAAGCTTATGCTATGCTTATGAGTTATCAGTGTCAATAAGCTATAGCTGCATCAGCTGGTGTGTTAGGTCCTTCTCCTACTGTGAATGTTAATACTAATGACTCAACAACACTCTATAGTGCTAAGTCTAACTCTAACCCAAAGTTTAGAAAGAACCATAATGTTCAATGTGATTTCTGCAAAATGAAAGGTCATAATAAGGAGAATTATTATAAAATAATAGGCTATCCCTCTGAGTATAAGTTCAATAAGAAAGGGGGAGCTAGTGCACACAATGTAATGGTAGAACCTGGTTACTCTATGCCTCTATATGCTGAAAGTGCCTCTTAGCATGTACTGTTGCAGTCACTGCCTGTAAACTATAATCATCATCATGTTATGGGTCAGGGTGCTAAAAATTATCAAATACTAAGAAGTTCTAGTTCTTATGTTCAGGCTGGCTCTACTGCTTCACAGGATCAAGGTATTGCAAATGCCAAGCCATCAGCTCAAGGAGTTAGTTTTTCATTCACCAAAGTACAGTATGAGCAAATCATGCAGATCTTGAGCAGCAGTCACAATGGCACTTCATCATCTACTTCTCAGGGAAATGCAACAAGTACTACCATTGCTATTTTGGAATCATCATCTAGTCTACAGGAATGGATCATTGACACAGGAGCCACAAATCATATGGTTTCAGATATCAATCTGTTAACCAAAACCTCCCTAACTGCTCCCACTAATCCCAGAAAATTTTGACTACTTAATGGAGATGTCACTCAAGTCACACACATTGGAGATAGTCATATTTCAGACCATAATGTCATTAAAGAAGTTTTCTATGTGCCTCAATTCAAATTCAACTTGTTGTCAGTTTCCAAAGTGACAAGAGACTTAAGATGTTTTGCTTCTTTTTATCTTGATTTATGTGTATTTCAGGTTCTCTTCAGTGGCAGGGTGAGGGAGATTGGTAGGGAGAGAGATGGACTGTATTTCCTGCAGAATCATGGATCCAAGAAGCTCACTGCAATCTCATTGGCTGCAGCTGGAATAAAGTCACACGGGAGCAACTCTACTATTGATGTTACCTTGTGGCACAAAAGATTAGGACATGTGTCTATCATAGTTATTAAGAAGTTATTTCCTACCAAACTAGCAAATATTACGGACATCATAAATAAATGCACTACATATCCATGTTCTAAGAAAACCAGACTGCCCTTTCCTAATAACTGTATTAAAAGTACTACTGCTTTTGATCTAATTCATGTGGATGTTTGGGGTCCTTACGAATATGCAATATTTGATGGTCATAGATACTTCCTAACAATTGTTAATGACTTCACCAGAATGACTTGGTTGTTTCTCTTGAAACTACAGTCTGATATTTGTGTAGTTCTTACTCAGTTTGTCATTTTTGTTCAAACTCAATTAAACAAAACTCTAAAGGCAGTCAGGTCTGATAATGGATCTGAGTTTGTCAATTCTGTCTGTCATGCACTATTTCAAAAATATGGTATTATTCACTAGAAGAATTGTGCATATACCCCTCAGCAAAATGGAGTTGCTGAGAGGAAACACAGGCATATTCTAGAGGTAACTAGAGCCTTGAGATTTCAAGCACATATTCCTATTAAATATTAGGTTCACTGTGTTATTGCAGCTTTCTATTATCAATAGAATGCCAACTTCTGCTCTCAATAGCTTGTCTCCCTTTGATCTGCTATATGGACAAGAACCTACATTGGATCATCTGACAGTTCTTGTTTGCTTATGTTATGCCAAGTAATTTCAGGAGACAGATAAGCTCGTTCCCAAGGCTAAACCTACTGTTCTTATAGGATTTTCTAATACTCAAAAGGGTTATGTGTTACTGGATCTTACTACTAACTATTTCTTCATCAATAAGGATGTCTCCTTCAGGGAGGATATCTTTCCCTTTAAGGAGTCTCATTCATCTCCACCTGTGTTTTTGTCATATGATCCTCCTACTTATGGTACAGATTGTATATCAACTTCACATGAGCCTCACAGTTCAGGCCAGGCACCTTTTCCTTCTGCCACTACTAATCTAAGCCCTGCAGGTGATGACTCAAGACAGGAGACACCAGAGCAGCTCTCTAGTACCTCTGAAGGAGTGTCCACCTTATTGCCTTCTGCTGATCAACACACTACTGCCTTGAGAAGATATCTAAGGACCAAGCAGGCTCCTATTTGGTTGAAGGATTTTGTGACAGGTCCAAGTCACAAATTTGTTCCTTATTCTATTGCTAACTACATCTCCTATGATGGTGTTTCTCCCAAGTACCATGCTATCTAGCTATTTTTTCTTCAATAGTAGAACCTACTACATTTGAAGAAGCAGTCATGGATCCCAGGTTGATTGATTCAATGCAAGATGAAATTGGTGCTTGGTTGTAAATAGATATAAAAAGTGAAGTACAAAGCTACAGGGGAGGTGGATACGTTCAAAGCTAGACTTGTGGCCAAGTGGTATAGCCAACAAGAGGACATTGACTACCAGGAAACTTTCAGTCACGTAGTCAAAATGGTTAATGTTAGGACAATTCTAGTTATTTCTGCTTCTGAATATTGGCATATCCATCAAATGGATGTGTACAATACTTTTCTGCAGGGGGGTCTACATCATGAGATCTCTATGACTCTACCACAAGGATTTCAGAGTCAGGGAGAGCAGACCAGCATGCAGACTTCTAAAATCCTTATATGGACTTAAATAGGCACTAAGACAGTGGAATTGCCAAACTTTTTGAAGCACTACTGAAGTTTGGGTTCATGCAGAGCCAACATGACCACTCATTGTTCATAAAAGGGACATGCAAACACACTATAGTTATCCTGGTGTATGTAGATGACATGCTCCTAACTGGAACTAATCTAATTCTATTAGAAGAAGTCAAGGCCAAACTACAACAAGCTTTTAAAATGAAAGACCAAGATGAACTGAAATACTTCCTTGGCATTGAGTTTACTAGGTCACAGCAAGGCATTCTAATGCACCAAAGGAAGTACACCCTGGAACTAATCTTTGAGCTTGGGCTGGGAGCTGCAAAACTAGTTGTTACAGCTATTGAAGCCAACACTAAGCTAACCACTAAGGAGTATGATGAATATACAGGTATGCACAACATAACAGTTGATGTGTTGTTACCTTATCCTAGCAAGTATCAAAGACTACTAGGAAAAATACTCTATCTGACTATTACACCAGACATAGCCTTCAGTGTACAGACACTAAGTTAGTTCATGCAGAAACCCAAAAGATCTCATATGGAGACTGCACAAAGGGTAGTCAGATATGTGAAAAATTAGCCTGGACAAGGCATATTATTGTCTACTAAGAAGAAGAACATAGTCACAGCCTATTGTGATGCTGACTGGACAGTTTGTCCTCTCACTAGAAAATTAATAATGGGCTTCTTCATTATGTATGGTGACTCACTAGTGTCCTGGAAGTCTAAGAAGCAGAGCACTATCTCTAGGAGTTCTACAGAATTAGAATACAGAAGCATTGTATCGACTGTGGCAGAGTTAGTTTAGATACTTGAATTTTTTAAAGACATTGGAGTGCCAGTTTCTCTTCCCGTGACCATTCACAATGACAGCAAGTCAGTAATTCAGATAGTTGCAAATCCAGTATTCCATGAACGTACCAAATACATTGAGATCGATTGTCACTTAGGGAATAGATCACTACAAGAAAAAGCCTTATCTACGACCAACTTTTAGGGACGAGTTAATAATCTTGTCGCAGAAAATATATTTATTGGGGTGAGATTATATTGCGGTCCTTAAACTTCATTTTGTTGCGAAGGTACTAAATCTGGTCCCTAAAAAAATAGTAACTGATCCCAAATTATAATTGAGGGGCATTAGTGTGCCGCCAAATCTAATACCAAAATATTAAAAACTACTCTACATTATATTCTGAAAAATCAGGCACCACAACTAATAAATTAAAATAAAAAGTTTTAAATAGTAAAAAAAAAACTCTATGTACTCTCAAAACATCGCGCGCATCAGCTCTGCCCTAGTATTCTGCCGAGCTCTGACCTTCTCCTTTATCTGTATTTTCTCAAAACACAATTTGTAAATCTGGTTCCATCTCGTTCGTTTGAGAATCTGGGTATGCCCCTCTTTCAAGTTGCACTTTTTTCGCTGATTGCTTCGCTTATTCGATTTCTATGATATTCTTCTTCTTCTATGACATTAAAAAATTGGTAAGGTTTCATATTTTGGTATTTTTTTTCTTTTGTATAATTAGTGAAAAGATTATTGAGTTGAGATTCCTAATTTGATAATTTAATTTTTTGAAGTTTATTTAAAATTGCGATTCTGCATTCTCTGTAGATTTTAATTGTCTTCTTTTGCTTCGTTAATGTGTGTTTCTGCCTTTCCCACTTTACTAATCTCTGTTAGTAGCAAATGTAGATTGTGTACTATAGAAGAGTGCCGAAAGCACCTTCTTGAATTTCTAAAATTGTGTTTAGTAATACCTAGTGGCTTGTAAAAAAAATATTATGCTTAGCGAATCTTAGAAAGACAACGAGAAAGAATTTAGCTTAAAAATATATTGGATTTCATGAATTAGATTCTGAGAATGTATAATAACTTATTAATTAACCTACAATTGAGAAGAAGGTGATACCAAAGTTACTGTTGCAACCTTGTCTGGTTTGCATCTACATAGATCAAGAGTTAAAAACAGGTTGTTTGAGTAATGGTTAGTGACATATCCTATAGCATAAATATTAGTGTATTGATTTCTCTCTTATTTGTCAGTACCTACTCTGAATGTAAATGCAGTAATGAGATAGTATCTAGAAAAATTACATTTCATTATTGCTTGTAATGAAATAAAGATATTGGTGTATGTATTTTACATCTGAAAAAGATTTTTATTTTCTATGCTCAAAAAATGAAGGGTTTCAAGTCTAATTCATTTTCATCTGTTCAAAAAATAAAAATCGGGTACATACTTTCTTATTAAAGATGTTTTAGCACTTGGGCAGAATAGTACGTGATCGCAATATGTGTCTGTTGGAAATATCGTCGTGGAATGATATTAAGCAAGAAAAGTTGAATCGTATGTGGGCGGCTATTGAGCTAACAAATATAGTCAGGAGTGTGAGCACGTGATTTTTACCCTAAGCAAATTATTCCAAAAATGTCAAATAAAATGATTTTGACAATTTTAAGAATTTTGTTGCATTCTTTGTGTTAATTGGTCACATAATAACTCGTATTAAAAATACAAAAATATGCATATGCATTAGGATTTTTAATTTTTAATTTTTACATTTTTAGTATTAATACATTTTGGAAAAAAACAAATGAAAGAAAAATCAAAAAAAATAGGATCTTAGGGTTTTAATTGAAAATTACTACAAAATAGTTATTAAATAATTTTTAGACTTTGATTAGTATGATTATTAGTTTAATTTCAATTGTATAAAATTTAAGAAAAT